>OVBE01000089.1:0-12527 GCA_900406425.1 Iberis pinnata | reverse complement strand
CCCCCCCCCCCACTATAACATATCTCTCGCTGCCGCAAATTCTACAGACAATGCCCGTTGATAATCCACCCACAGCTCAGACCCTTGCAAAAGTTCTAGAGAAGAAAGAGAGTGAGGTCGAGGAGCTACCATCAGCCAATGTGGTTGTTGATGTCGATGAGACAGTTGAATCTCCTCCTCCTAAGGGACTCGTTGATAGTCCACCCGCAGCTAAGACCCATGCAAAAGATTTAGAGGAGAAACAGAGTATGGTCGATGATTTTATTGTGGCAAGAGCCGATGCTAGGGTTGAACTAAATTCGGAAGATGAAGTGGCCAAGACACTTGAGGCGAAGAAGGATTTGGCCAATGTGGTTGTTGATTTTGATGAGACCGTTAAATCTCCTCCGTTGGGACCCGTCGCAAGGCGCAACACAAAACTGAAAGAAGATAAAAAGAAGGCAGAGGCTGAGTTAAAAAAGAAAAAGGCCGATGATAAGAAGAAAGCAGCGGATGAGAAAAAGAAGGAAAAGTGTAAACAGGTTGAGTTAAAGAAGGCTTTGTTCAATGTAGGGAAAGATGCAAGAAAGCATGAGACCCCTGCACATGCTCCTCCAAAAACGTCCAAACTTGTGACGGAGGGCAGTTCGTTACCGAAGGTGACCATGAAATGTGTGGATGAAGATGCACATGAAGAATTGAGGTTGGAAAAAATAAAAGTTGTTCGGGAGAAAATGGTTCAATTATCTCCTAACGGGTCAAGTATCTCCAAATGTGCTTCTGAAGCACAAGGTTTTCCTCAAATTGGGCCAAATGGAATGACGTGCATGAGGAAGGGTATGAATCCTTCTATATCAATATATGATCCTCAAAAAAATGTTGAGCCGTCGCAATGGAAGGCACTCATGGACCACTTAGAGAAATTCGAGTATGGACCTTAAGACCATCTGTTAATCACTCTATTATTATTCTCTGCATAAACTGAGTTATGTTTAATTGTACAGGAAGGAACATAATTTGGAGAATGAGGGTATGTTCTGTAAAGTGCTTACTACTGTAAGAAATGAGTGGGGATGGGATCAACACTTAGTATGGTTGTTTGATACTGTAAGTCTACTTTACGGTTCGGTTATTTAGTTAATGGCTGAGTTTTTTATATAGGTGACCGAGTTATTTACTCTTCGATAACCGGGTTATGATATTTTATGCTTCTTTCAACAGCATATTGCTTCGTATATTAGAGTCCTCATTCAAAAGTCCATGGAAGAGCCCACCCCATTCTGGAGTAACCGAATTGGGTCTGTCGATAATTGGTTCCAAAATATGTGGGAAAAAATCGATTATAATAATTTCAGAAAACACCCGGATGCCTTCCAATTTTCTGAAGAGTATGAAAACTTAGTAAATGGCAGAATACCGTAAGAGCTCCAGATAAAAAATAAGTGGTTTATAGATGTGGATCACTTGTACGGGGCGTAGAAAGTTGGCACCGATAGTTGGGTGGCGTATCACGTTCATCTGAGGGAGGAGAGGATTGATTGCTACGACTCAATCATTAGACACGTAACACCAGAAAGTACGGATAGAGTGTTCGAATCTTTTCAACCGCTACTGCAGATGATTCCAACGGTTGCTGGACATATATGTTCCACATGACATACAAGAACCTATGGGGAAAAAAACTTTTGCCTTGCGATGGATGGATGTCAAACACGTTCCACAAAACCATATAACTAGTGATTGTGGGGTGTTTACAATAAAATTTATTAAATGTCTAGCGCTTGGTGTAGTTTTTTATGGTATAATCTATAGCAATGTTCAAGGTATTCGGGCGAGTATGGCAGTAGACCTCTTTGTGGATGGAGGATATAAAATCCTCTGGAATCTGCTGCCTCTAACCTAATCTTGTATTGGAACTATTTGAATATATCTATAAAATGCGCATATTTCACTTAAAAAGTCTGAAATAATTGTTAAAATCACATGAAATTGACTAAGTATAGAATTGAACCTCATTCGGTCAAGAAAAAAAGATAACTCACCCATACTCATAAGCAAAAATTTGCAATTGATATCTTGCAAAACTACTTAGAGCAACAACAAAACCACCCAAAACATTAGTTCAACAAGAATGAATCAAAGGATACAACCGATATACCTAATTTTTGTGGCATTACTATTACTATAACTCAGCCTACCGATAATATAACTCAGTCCAAATCTTTTAAATAACTCGGCCATTAAAAAATACATTTATACCAAACTGCTTATTGAAAACATAATCATTCGAATAAGTCAGCCGCATCATAGAATTAAGTCAGTTACATCGAAAACATAACTAAGCCTTGATATTAAAATAACTCAGCATTTAAGTTAATATAACCCAGTCTATCATTAATATAACTCAAACTCGGCCCAAAAAAAAACCTCTATACCAAACTGCTTATTGATAGTTATTCCGACACTCGAAGGTACAACGAACGGACCAAAGTCACCGAGAAAGTCCATGTACAACTGTCCAATTTTCTACTACTTCTCGTGTTGTTTTTCCCATCTATAAGCAGAACTCTACATCCACTACTATCGGCATCGAATACATATCTATTTTTCTTAACCTAGTTACCGGAAACAATAAGTACCCGATCCATAAGCTCTCAGTGTGAGATGAAGAATAAGATGGAGAAGTTGATTACCGAAGAAGAATCACTAAGACTATCTACAATTCCAAAAATAATTCAACACCCTCTTTCTCAAACTTAACCTTCCACATCATCATCTGTAATGCATGATAACATGGCATGGATGTTAACATGGATGATTACATGGCAAAAAGATAAGTCAGCCGCAATACCAACACATAACCCAGTCCAAGAAAACCAGCCATCAAATGCAATGTAAGTCAGTCGCAAGGTGAATGCTAGTCTAGTAATTAATCTTTCTCAAATTAATCAGTCGTAATATGTTAGGAAACCATAAGTCAGCCCTATCGTCAACTAAATCAGCGGTCATATGAATGTTGTTCTAGTAATTAATCTTTCCCTAGTAGGTCAGTCGTAAACACATAACTCATCCATCTTTAACTATAACTTAGTAAAATTTTCAACAAGTCGTCCCGCTGAAGTATAAGTCAGCTGTAACATTAGTACATAAGTCAGCCGTAAACACGTAAGTCAGCCATATTTTGGTATGTCAGCCCTAATGTAGGATGACTTATGACTATAAGTCATCCTTTTACACATAAGTCAGCTAGTTTTTGTAAGTAAGTCGTCACGATTGGGTGACTTATACCCGTAAGTCAGCCAATTTTTCTAACTCATCAAGCTTTTGTAGGTAAGTCGTCATAAGCGGCTGACTTATGTCTGTAAGTCAGCTAATTTCTCTTAACTCAGCCGGATTCAGTAACTCAGCTGCAACGTAACAATAACTTAATTGTATAGTAGTAAGTAGTGCTTCACGGCTGCGTTCATTAATACACGTCAGCAAATTCCTACGTGGCGAATGGCATTCCTGTAAATATGTTTTTGTCACAATGTAATAGAAGGGTACGTTGGGCATTTAAAAAATGCAAGTAATAAAAAAAAATTGTATGGTTGTAGTCATTTGTAATAAAATATATGGTACTTAAGCTAACTTACCAAAAAATTCTTCAAATTTTAAATGCTTTAAACATCTCTTTTTAACTTCTTATACTATTAATTATTAGTTTTTTTGTCACTAGTTGGGTTACAATAGGCCGGCCCAATAAACAGTTCATGTAAAATAGCAGGCATTTCCTACACTATCATAGGCACAGGGACTCGATCCCAAGTGGGGTGGTGTTACCTGCCTCATGTGGACTTATGAATGCCACTAAGACAAAGCCACTTCCCATACTATTAATTATAAAAGAGGTGTGTAATTATTGTTTTTTGTCAAAAAGGTGTGAACGATTATTTTTGAGAAGAAAAAGCAATAATTATAAACTACAAACTCAAGTAACTCAACCATAGATAAACTAGAACTCAGTCATCGTTAATCCATAACTCACTCGTATAACAAAAAATTCAAATTCAAAACTCGGTTTACATCGGACAAGTTATCACATTATGCCCACTCTTTCTACAACGAGAACATGTGTGTTCTTTCCTTGGACGTTTCTTCTCAAGTGCAACTTCTAAACCAGATTTCATCCTTTTTTAGCTCTTCCTGGTTGTGGATGAATAAACGAGGGCAAGCACGGTTGTTTTTTTTATGTTTTCTGGAACTTAATGCGCTTAATCAAACAGCATAACCGATTGAGCGTATGCTTAACCAAATAAGCAATATTATAGTAATTAATGCACAGGGGTATACGATAAACTTTCCTGTACTCGCCAGCTAGGATTGCGTGCGTACATGGTAATTTCTCATGTTCGAAACGCTTGCATGTGCACATTCTTGCAGTCAAGTTAACAACATGCAAAGACTGCCCATATCTAACTTCCATGCACTTAGTATCAATCAATTGTACTGTAAATAGTTTGGCGACTTCAACGCGACCCTATTATTAATTATCAGTAGAGAATGAAACGTTACAGCTTAATTATGATTTTTCATTCAGATATATTAACTGTGACGGCTGACTTATTAATTGTGACGGTTGACTTACTTGTAGTAGTTTCTCGACACCACGGGTAAACGTGGTTTGCTGCTACATAGCATATTCTCTCCGTTCAGCAAACCATTTGGTCATCATATCTCCTATCGATTCTAATATTCGAACAATGTTAAGACCTCTAGCATTTGACATCGCTCTATTCATTGGTTTCGCTATGTTCGTTGTCATTAAATTGTACCTTGCACCCCGGAAATGGACACGCGCCCACAGTTGGACATCAGCTCTTCGAAGGTACCCATGAAGTTCAGGATTAATCGCTTGAATCTCCTCGAGAATGTCCATAAATCAGGCATCCTAAAACATCTTGCTGCTTTCTTCACCAGACAAAAAACATCTTTTCCATTGTACCGTCCCAAAATGTTCTTATATAAATTGGTACGTGCAAATTCCCCGAGAAGCCACCGGATACACATTTGCAATTGCTTTCCCTATCGACTTATGCATATATGAGATTATCGTAAGATCCTTCTCGTAGGAAATCAAAACTTTTAGTTGCGTAACAAACCATTCCCTTGATTCATCATTTTCAGTATCAACCATAGTGAAAGCTAATCGAAAAATCTGAAAATTACCATCATGAGCTTGTGCGGTGAGAAGCGTCCATTTGTATTTACCATTTAAAAACGTACCATTTATGACCACAACTTTGCACATGAAAGGAAACCCAATTATTCTTGCACCAAACGAAAAGAACACGTACGTGAATCTTCCACACTCATCGATTTGAAGAAGCGCAAATGTACCTGGATTTGCCCTTCTTGTCATGTAGAAGTACGAAGGCATGTTATCAAACCCAATCTCAGGTGTTCCCTCATCAATTTCCCTTACAAATTGCAGCGTCCTATGTGATTTCCAATATGGCATATGTCCACATAACAATTCGAATAAGTCAGCCGCATAATAGAATTAAGTCAGTCACATCGAAAACATAACTCAGCCTTAACGTTAAAATAACTCAGTCTTAATGTTAAAATAACTCAGCATAAACGTTACTATAACTTAACCTATCGTTAATATAAATTAGCCCAATCATTAAAATAACTCGGCCAAAAATAAATACCTTTATATCAAACTTCTTATTGAAAACATAACCATTCTAATAAGTCAGTCGCATCATAGAATTAAGTCAGTCGCATCGAAAATATAACTCAACCTTACCATTAAAATAAATCAGCCTTAATGTCAAAATAACTCAGATTAACGTTAATATAACTCAGCCTATCGTTAATATAACTCAGCCTAATCTTTTAAATAACTCAACAAAACTGCTTATTGATAGCTATTTCGACCCTCGTATGTAGAACAAAAAGACAAATGTCGCCGAGAAAGTCCCTTCACAACTGCTCTAAAATATCTGGTGTTGCTCGTTGAGATCGATTAGAACGCTCGGTTACAGAACATGTATGTTTAGAATCGTAAATACGAACGTAAAATGCCGAGGAAGCCACTTGTTTAGAAACACGCACTCTCTAGTGACATCCAGCAACCCAACACTTAACAATCAATGATTTTGTATCAGGTACATTTACATCAAAATCCAATTGATCCCTCGATGCAAGAAGTTTCAGTCGTCTCTCCAAATTGGATTGACTCTCGTATCGTTGTCCTACCGCAAGGTGTAACGAATCCATCTCCGACCTTAAAACTTCTTGATTCCCATTGCACCGGCTCATGGACTAGTAAGGAGATATCTTCTTTGGAGGTAACATCGTTGAATCTTCGTCCTCTACCGTAGACTCACCGTATGCAATGATGTTATCATCTTCAGACGATGCGTCATCCGAGTCGTTGAACATATCAAATCGGCTGTCAAATTCATTATCTTCTTCGACCAATTCATCTTCTTCGACCATTTCATCTTCTCCACCTACTTTCTATTTTGCTCCTACCATTTACTATAGCAGTAATTGTCATTGTCCTTGAAATGGAAGCCATCATAACCCTCACTATAATCATCGCAGTTAGATTCAATATCTGAGGGTTCTCTTTATGAGCTAAAACTATATAACCTTTTACTCTTCTCTCTTGCTTTGTCATTCGGACTAACTTCGCCATCTTTTTCTCCTTAATCTCCACACACAGACATACAGGTTTGATTTTCCATAGGTTTAGAAAACCTTGCAACAGTCGAGTATTAGAGACATAAACTGGTGGAGTATCGTGCAACATCGTTTTCAAAGCTTTATTCGAGAACATGTAGCTTAGCTGAATATGATGCCTCGACTCATTCAATATGTAATCTTCAGATAGCAACTTTTCTACTACATCCTCTGTTGTCGGCGTTGAATACATATATGTTTTTCTTAACCCATTAACTAGAAACAATAAGTACTCAATCCATAAGCTCTCGGAGAATGATGAAGAATAAGATCAAGAAGATAGATGGAGAAGATGAAACTGAAGACGAATCGGTAAGACTATCCACAATGCCAAACTAAATTCAGCACCCTCTTTCTCCCTATCTCTCTTTAACCTTCCACATTATCATCTGCAATGGATGACATGGCATGGATGATGACATGGCAAAAAGATAAGTTAGCCGCAAAACGAACACATATCTCAATCTGAGTAAATCAGCCATTAAATACAACGTAAGTCAGTCGCAAGGTGAATGTTATTCTAGTAATTAATATTTTGCTAATCAATCATTCGTAATAAGGCTGGAAAACCATAAGTCAGCCCTATCGTCAACTAAATCAGCGGTCACATGAATGCTATTCTAGTAATTAATCTTTCGCTAGTAGGTCAGTCGTAAACACAATGAGTTTAACGTTAATCCAGCTCAATACATCTGATTATAGGTAGCTTAGCCGTATAACCATCCAATAAGTCAATCATTCATTAAATAACTCAGTCAGCCGATGGTCATTAAATCAGCCAGCAAAACTTAACTCAGCCATATCATAACTATAACTCGGTAAATTTTTCGAGAAGTCATCCCGCCGAAGTATAAGTCAGTTGTATCTTGAGTGCATAAGTTAGCCATTATCACGTAAGTCAGCCAGATTTACGTAAGTGATTTGTTACATAGGCTGACTTATGACCGTACGTCAGCCTTTTACACATAAATCAGCTAGTTTTCTGTAAGTAAGCCATCACGAGCAGTTGACTTATGTACGTAAGTCAACCAATTTCTCTTAGCTCAGCCGTGTTTATTAACCATAACTCAACTATATCGTAGTAAGTAGCACTTCACGGCTAGTTTCATTAATACACATCAGCGAATTCCTACGTGGTGAGTGGCATGTCTGTAAATACGTTTTTTGTCGCAATGTAATAAAAGGGCACGCTGGGCATTTAAAAATACCAGTAATAAAAAAAAGATTTGTATAGTTCTAGTCATTTGTACTAAAATGTGTGCTAGTTAAGTTAACTTCCCATTAACTTAAACGAAATATTGAATCAAAATCGGCCCGGTTAACTCTCACACAATTTCTTTCTCATCGATCTCCTCTTTCTATAAAAAAACCCTAAATGTCGAAGGGTAAGGGAATAACTAGTTTTTCTTCTCATTTTTCTACAATCCGATTTCTAAGGATTTCAACTTCTCCGCTACCCGATTTTTAAGGATTTCAACTATTTTTCTCTTTGTTATCAAGTGATTTTCGATTGACGAAAACCTTAAGGTAAGGGATTTGAAGTTTTTTTGGTTTCTCGGTTTCGATTTAGGGTTTGTTTTTTTTTGTTAAATAATGGAATAGCGTTCAATGAATGAAAATCTTCCACTTATTTGAGAAAGAGACGAAGTAGATACTTCAACGGTGGCGGACATAGCGGCAGCGAAGTTACCAAAGGTGGAGGCATCAGAGGCATCGACGGAGTCAGGATCAGAGTCATCTGAAGAGGTAAGGTTTTTGTTTTAGGATAACTAGAATAACTAGGGATTTCTGGGTTTTAGTAGGATTAACTAGGTATAACTACGTTTATACGGTTTAAGTTAATACTTCACCAACACTCTTCTTGTGTCTATTAAACCACTCAGAAACTTTTTCAATAATCTCATCAAGTATCGGTCATAATGAATACTTCCTCGCTTCTCTGAAAACACCATTGATAGATTAAACATATTTTGTGGTGTCAATGTTGAATCTTTCCCATGGAAAATAACATTTAGCTCATTTCTTCAAATCAACACTTTCGTCTAGATACTCGCCTGCTTTAGGATACTTCTTTCTGAAAGCCTCGTATAATTTTTTAAACTTAACCTCGATGTAAGCTTGGGCGAATTCTCTTAAATTTATCGCAAGTGTGTCTTTGTTAACACCATGAACACGTAACTTCACATTCTGTGACAAATGGTATATACAATACCCATGCTTAGAACTCGGATAGACTTCACCTACCGACTTCATGATACTTGCATTTCCATCGGAAACAAACACAAGTTTAGGATCATTTGGCACCACGGTTTTCAACATACTAAGAAACCACCTCCAACTTGCATCTTTCCCAGCGTCGACTACCCAAAAAGTGAGAGGGTAATGGTGATGGTCTGGATCATGAGCTTTTGCAAAAATTAGAACTTCACCATGAGCAGTCATAAGGTGGATTCCGTCCACGATGATAACCTTTCTCATCGCTTGAAATCCTTCGATGCAAGCTGCCAAAGCAATGAAAAGATAATTGAAGTTTCCTTCCTCGTTGCATTCTACTTGTGTTACCGTACCTTCATTCACTTTCTTTAACATGTGCAAATAAGAAGGCAACATCATAAAACTCTCCTTTGGATTGTCCCACACATTAGCAACAGCTTGTTTGTTTCCCCTTAAAGCAGTACAGAATGAAACCTTAACTCCGAATCTCCCTTGAACCAAGTTAATGAGATTTTGGGACTTGGAATGTCAAATATGCTTGGATAATCAACATGCAAAACATTCGCAACTAATCTTGGTGTGCCCTTTTGTTTGTCCTTCCTTGTACTTGTTGGAATCCGAGAGCACGTATGCATCTTCTTATAGGTTCTAACCGTAAAAAAATTTGAATTCATCAACTTCGTAACTCGAACCGACCATGTGTATGAACTTACGAGACACTTTAACACGTATAAATTAGGTCTAGATTTACTTAATTGGACTTCAAATCAGTTTAGATGCACAACTTTTTCTACTAAATCTATGAATGCATCTTGCTCTCAAATTCCTGAAATACTCTAATATCAAAGCCATCTTCCCATTCCATACTAACAACCTCATTTTCTTGTGTATCACGTGTGCCGTAATCATCATTAGGAAAACCAAAATTTTGTTTTTACCCTACATCTTCACATGTATCATTTTTCACCTTCTGAATTGCAAGGACCATTGTCTTGTGAAATGTAAGTAACATTGTCCAACTTGTTCTAGTTATCCGTTGCACTATTTAAAAAAATAAGAGTATATAATACATGTTCTAGTTAACCTAGTTATCCCAAGTTAAACCAAGAAACATAGTTAAACCAAGTTATCCCAAGTTAAACTAGTAAAAGTAGTTAAACCAAGTTATCCAAAGTTAAAATAGTAAACGTAGTAAACCAGGTTATCCCTAGTTAAACAAGTAAAGGTAGTTAAACCAAGTTATCCTAAGTTGTATTATTTTGAAAAATTGTTCCTTACCACGATTCATATTGATTTTTACATATGAAACCATAAATTTATGGGTTAATACCCTATTCGACTATTAATAATACATATAATTCCAGCTATGTGTGTCTAAAATTCATTAAAATATCTAAAACTAAAGTCATTCACTATTTCAAATCCCTAAGTTAAAGAAAGAAGAAGATGGAGAAGAAGATGAAGAAGATGGAGAAGAAGATGAAGATGAAGAAGAAGAAGATGTACCTGGATGAGCAGAAGGGAAGTCTTGAGCATCAGAGAGGAATCTGACCTGACCTTGAGCAAAGATTCGAAGATGGAGAGGAAGAAGAATGTGGATGTGGAAGCTTCAGGTTAGGGCCGAGAGACGGTTTGGGGATGTTTGGTTCATTCGATATAATTTAAATTTTGTTTTTAATTTAATTAATTGATAGGGAAAAATTGTCCATCACTTATTTCATTAAACAAGCGGGACATAAGAGATTAAAATGTCAACTATAGATTGTTTTATTATCATTTGGGACACATGAGATTTTCGTCCCTCAAAGAACTCCCTTAGGATAGGGCAGAGAACTCTTTTATTCAATTAGAAGGTTTCCTTTTATTGGATATAGAGCTTTTGAATTTACTTTTAGTCTTTAAATACGAGATCCTCCATTCACTACAGTTGATTCAAACATCTATCACCAATCATTACGACAAAAAAATCATCTTTCTCTATAATCGACGAAGTTATTCTCCTTCTTCAATCTCCTTCTTTTTCTTGGATCAATTTGCTTATTCGATTCTCAAAATCTCGTGGATAGTGACTATGTCTGAAGAAATGGATAGAGGTTTAGCTGAAATGTCGATTGAAGAAGATGAAGAGCCAGTCATATTGCCAAACCAACCAGAGTTTTCCTCAGCAATAAACAATGAAATGAGCTTAATAGGTAGGATTTTGAACTCTGAGTGTCAATAGGTGTCGAATGTAGTGTTGGACATGCCAAAGAGGTGGTGGAAACAATGAAGAGTCCAAGGAATAGCTCTCACCAAAGAGCAGTTTCAGTTTGTGTTCAAATAAGAACATGAATTGCAGGAGATACTAGAGAAAGGAGTCCAAACACACAATGGTTGGGTAATGATATTGGAACGTTGGAGATCTATTCCACCGTTGGATTTCCTCTAGTTCATTCAGATTTGGGTTCAAATGCGTAACATTCCAGTGGATCATTACATGGAGGCAACTATTATGTATATTTGTAATTTCATTGTAAAAGTAGATGTGGCTTCTTTGGATACTTCTAAGTCTCAAGCGAAGGATTATGTTAGAGCCATAATCATTTGTGATGTATCAATGTTGGGGTCAAAAATGGCCACGACGGAATTAATGCCTCATCAAGTCACTACAATCCCAATCAACGGAACATGTTAACTAAAGAAATACATTTCAAAGGAAACGCACAAAAATCATCGAACAATTTGGCAACCAACTTTGTACTCTTCTGTCCTTAGTCGAGAAGGCTTTGTCCCACTGGGTTTTCCTATCACTAAGGTTTTAACGAGGCAAGATGATTCGCTTACGACAAACATTCGAGGAAAGTTAAAGACAGCAACATATATGTTTCGGAACAAAGATGAGCAAGTCAAAACTTTCTGATAAACATTTCAGGCTCCGAGCATTATTTACAAGACATACGAGAACACAAATGCTAAACGTACAATAAGCTCGCCAGTTGGTGAGCTAAACGTCACACATTCAGCTTGCAAACTAATATTAGGATTTTTGAGGTCGTGAGAGTATCAATTCCCCATCATTGCAGTATAGATGGGGTATCAATCCAATTGGGTGTGCACTAACAAACAAGATTGCAATGAACGCTTCTCAGTAAAGCTAAACAATACAATGGGGTGGTTTGCTAACAGGTCCTAAGTGAAATGAAACATGCTGGAACTAAAAAGAGAGCATAAACAGAACAAGGAGCATAAAAAACTAAGATGCAAAAACAAAGTAAAAGCAGAGAAAGTGAAAGATGTAAACAAGTGTGAAGTAGTTCCTGGGGACTAAGGGTAATCAACCAGAGATCCATNGAGCTATCCCTAGACGATAGGTTCATAAGTAACCAAGTCCAATCCCTTGATAAATGGAATCAACCTAAGCAATCACCAGACCTAACTCCCGTTAACGATACACTACCTAGAAGGCATTAAGAACCAACCTACCAAAGCCAAAAAGACCACTAGTCATCCAACCCCCTAGGTTGAGATGCATATCCTAAGAATCTAGGGCGTTGCGTAAGGATAGTGATGTAATCCTAGATCTACTCTGATAAAAGGCTGCTACGAAATCTGATGAATGA
>OVBE01000088.1:0-69569 GCA_900406425.1 Iberis pinnata | reverse complement strand
AATTCTCATTCAATAAAGTGGATAATATTCACTTTGGATTTAAAAGATGATCTTTATTAACACATTTTATATAATTCACATTCGTCAATGAATTGTGGTTTAGGGTTTACTAACAAATATGGAAAGAGAAGTTAACCCTAAACCCTAAACCTTAAGCCCTAAACCCTTACTATTCTGATAATTTTCTCATATAAAAACGTGAGTTAGACTCTTGATGAGTTATTTAGAGTATACATTGTATATGATTAACTTTATTTGAGTTAGATCTCATTCCCAAATCTACATGCTAGGCTTAAAGTAACCGTAAGACAACATACATACATCTTGATAGCATTATCAATTCTCATTCAATAAAGTGGATAATATTCACTTTGGATTGAAAAGAGGATCTTTCTTAACACATTTTATGTAATTCACATTCGTCAATGAATTGTGGTTTAGGGGTTACTAAGAAATATAAAAAGGGAAGTTAACCCAACCCTAAAACCTAAACCCTAAATCCTTAATATTCTGATAATTTTCTCATATAAAAACGTGAGTTAGACTCTTGATGAGTTATTTAGAGTACATTGTATATGATTAACTTTATATGAGCTAGATCTCGTTCCCAAATATACATGTTAGGTTTAATGTAACTGTAAGACAACATACATACATCTCGATAACATTATCAATTATCATTTATAAAAATAGTGTGATTTCAACACTTATTATAGTGTTAGTTGGAGATTATCTAAATAAATATAAAAATTTAATTAGATTACATTTGTCAATGATTTGTGGTTTAGGGTTTACTAACAAATATAAAAAGGGAAGTTATTGACAAATGATCAATAATGTTTTCGGTCCGGTTATGAGCCGGCGCACTAGTACTAATGATCATATATTAGACGTGAGATCAAAGAAAAATGAAAAATACATAGGGTTAGATGATCATTAGTAGTAGTGCGCCGGCTCAAAACAGAGGTCAGAATAACTCAGCCATTTCGATGTTTCAGAGGTAAAGGGAAAATTCCATATTAGAAACCCTATATAACCCTAACAGAGGAATGACCTATTTATTATGCATGTAAATTTAAATTCGTGACTCCTCGAAAAGATCGCGACGTTTCACTCTCCCTCCAGAACTCTTTATATATTTTTCTGTTTCTCGTTTTATTTAGTCCCAGATTCACAACCTCTCTATTGCAGATGGCGCTTGTAAGGATTAACTTGGAGTTAAAAAGATTGAAGCGTAATCCTCCTTCACACTTCTAAGTCGGTTAGTCTATCATGTTCTTTAATACATTTATAGCCTAACAGATACATAAGCCTGAAATTTCATCTCTTGTAGGTTCAGTGGGAGACGACATCTTCCACTAGGAAGGATTCATAATGGGAGCAGCTGGTACACCATATGAAGGTGGAATCTTCTCACTCACCATCCGCTTCCCTCCTCACTATCCGATGCTACCACTAAGGGTTCGTTCTTTTTTTACGCAAATTAAGTGATCCTCTTGCTTGCTCATGTGCACATTGCTTGTTATGTGTAGGTGTCTTTCAAGACTAAGGTATACAATCCAAACATCAACAACAATGGCGCCATCGACATGGATATGTTGAGAGTTACCCGGTGGTCTCCTGGCTTTACCATGTCCCATGTATGAAAACTTTCTTGTGATATCTGTATATAAGCGTAATTAGTCAATGTTTCTTTACTGATTGATCAATGTTTCTTGACTGATTAGGTTCTGGGCTCCATTGATGCGTTATTGGCTGATCCCAATCTTGAAGATCCTCTGGTGGCAGAGATTGGTGACCTATACAGGAGGGATAGGTCTCACTACGAAGCAAATGCAAGAAGCTTGACTCTAAAGTATGCAATAGGATGATAAATACAGTAACTATTTCCATCCCTGTAATTATTAAGTTGATCAAGAGTTTTTTTTTGTCAAAAAAAAAGTTGAACAAGAGTTTTTTTTTGCCAAAGAAAAAGTTGAACAAGATTTTTTGTTTGGTTCTATAGTATCTTTTTAGGAAAGCAAGGATTTCTGAAATTACCCTAATCACAGAAATAACTCAGTTGTATTGCAATAATGACTCAGTCGTAAAGTATACATAACTAACAATCACATACAAAACAAAACTCAATCTTTAAGTAAGAAAATTCATCCGTAAATTTCGTTTTAAATTTGGTAATTCTTAACTCACCCATCCCTTATTACGTTACAGCGGTCAGGATAACTCCGCCTTTATTATGTTTCCGAGGTAAGAATAACTCAGCCCTTTCGATGTTTCAGAGGTAAGAATAACTCAGCCCTTTCGATGTTTCGGAGGTAAGAATAACTCAGCCCTTTCAATGTTTTGGAAGGAAGAATAACTCAGCCCTTTCTAAGTTTCCGAGGTAAGAATAACTCAGCCCTTTCTATGTTTCGGAGGTTAGAATAACTTAGGCCTTTTAACCTTTGAGGCCTTTTAACATAAGATATATAACTCAGCTACTATGTAAAATAACTAAGTCACATCAGAATATAAAACTCAATCGTATCAGAAATTAAACTCAGTCTTAACAATATTCTAACTCTTACACATTATATGTCAAAATAACTCGCAACATACAGGAGAACACGACGAGGGCGAATACGATTTCGACGAAGACGATTTCAGAGAAGACGACCATGGTTAAAAGTAGGGAAACTAACTGTTGTTTTTATTTAAGAAGATTTGTACATTTATATATAAAATGAAACTCATAGACAACAACAAAAAAACTGGTCTGCAATAAAATCAAATTCAATCGCAACATAAATCAAACACAGTCGTAACAGAAATGAAACTAAGCCACAACATAAATCAAACTCGTCCACAACAGAACCGAACTCTTTCGCAACATATATCGAAGGGAATCAATCGCAACTTACCAAAAAATTTGAGGAGGGTTCACAATAAGATTTAGACGATGACGATTTCGGAGAAGACGATGAGCGTGATAACTAGGTGACTAAACCATTTTTTTCTTTAGTCGGAGGGAAATAGTTGAGCGACTGAGAAATTTGTATATGTATAATGTATGTTTTATTGATGTGGAATACAGTTTAATGGTGGAATACGGTTGAGTGACGTGGATTTGTTTATTATAAATTAACAAAATTAAGAGAAAACTAAGCAAGGGAGTGGATCAAAATTTACAAGGGTTTCGAAGGTACTCTAGTAGTTTTTGAAAGATGTATGGTATTCTAGTCATCATAACACTTTTCTATGGTATTTGAGCTATTTTCTCTTATCTTTTTTGTAAGTTTAAATAAAAAAAAAAATGAAAATCAAAGTAAATACAATTTAAGACACTGATGGCTTAGTGTTGTGGCTGAGAAGATGTTTGGAATGGCTCGGAAAAAGTATTCGTAGTCGCTAGTCCGACTGGCCAAAATTTGCGTAGTTCGAGAAATGACACGGCTCATAGAATAGGTCGTGATCGCATCTTATACATGATAGTTTGCTCGATGTTCGAGCTATCGGGTTAGACTGGGCGAGAGTTCCACCTAACAGTTATCGATTTAGCTCGAGGTTGGTCTTGCTCGCTATCGAGTTGGATTGGTCAAGAGTTTCCCGTTTAACTTATCGAGCTGGCTCGGGGTTGGTCTAGCTCTCTATCGGACTAGCTCTGGTGTATCACCAAGTTTCTTGGAGTTTAACTCTGGTGAAATGGGTGTTGGCCTAGTCGTGTGATTTTTGGCTCGATGTATCGGGTGCTTGCCAAGTCACACGGATCGTCTGCTTGTGTGGCTCGGGCGTTCTCTCGAGGTGTCTGGTGGAGTCTTACAAGATGTCTGGCTTGAGGACTCATGTGATGGTGAAGCCTTGGGGATTTTGGCTCGATGACTTTGGTTTGAGAAGTCTCAAGACTCTCGGCTAGAGTGCTTAGTCAAGTATCAGGAAAAACTTGGCTCGATGATTGATATCTCTACATTTTACCTGTTTTAGAGTATGCATTCATCTGCCATTATTTCATAGTATTATAGTTATTCTTAGTCACTTTTGATGTTTAGGATAGTTCTGCATGTGCATTGCATACATAATACATTATTCAGGTACATAGGAAGTGTATGGAGCTATAGGGACAAAATGAAGAAGAAGTGACTAACTAGACCAACTAACTCGACCAGACTGCCAAAGTGAGAAGATTTTGGTACGAGCTTGAGCCTGACTCGACCAAACTGCCAAAAATTCAGTAGAATTGACCATGCCACTCGACCCTAGATCACCTAACTTTTCCACTAATATGATTTTCCTAAGGAACGCAACACGCTTTGAAAGGCTAGAAATGAACTGGATGAATTGCGGAAGATGGACGAATGTAAAATTGATTGTGGAAGATAATATGGACAGAATGGACAAAATGGACACATACAAATGGTGCAGAAGTTCTTTGATACTCCAATGGATCCTTGGATATGAAACACCAAGGAAAGATGTTGCTTGATATTATACACCAACAGACTTGTAAGAAGCCTCTAGATATTACACACAAAAGGAAAGGATGCTGCTGGATATGACACACCAATAAGCTTGGGAAGGAACTTAGATATTACACACCAAGAACCGGAATGCTCTACTCGATATTACACACTAGCAAAGACTTGAAACAACTTTTGATATTACACACTAAGGCCTAACACCTACTAGATATTGCACACCAACAAAACTTGAAAGATATTACACACTCTCAAGGATCCAAAATTAAGAATTGATCCATAAAAGGTTGGATGAAGGTTTAAAGTTTCTACAAAAAGATTATAAAGAGAATAAGAGAGTTTGTGCATGTAAGGGAGAGAAAACATTGAATTTCTTCCATATTGCATGCAAGAGAGAGAAGGCCACTCCATTAAATGTTGTCCATGCATAAGTTGGGAATTTAGAGCTTTTCTTGACTTTCTTTGAGTTTAAACTGTTTTAAACACTCCAAATAGGGTCCTTTAGACTTGTATAAGTGTTGGTCCTTGCTCCTCTTTTATTGGACTTCATTTGATCAACTAATAGGCAATTATGTAGTGATCCATTTGTCTCCTTAGAAACCCACTTTGGAAAATCCAATGGGACAAAACCAAAGCAGGAAAAATAGTACAAATGGATACACTAACCCATTTGTTGATCAACCTTAGCTTGAATGCATGTGACAGTTGTTTGTATCCCATTCAAGCCTAAATCAATGGAAATGTTCCAAGAATGATTTAACAACAACTCCATAGCTCCAGCAATCTTATTTTTCCTTGATCTTTTCATTGGTCCAGCTTGAATTTCCAATGCATCCTCGGGTATAAATTCAGGTTCAGCTCCATGTCAATCTCCTTGTGCATTGCTTTCTAGAATCATATCATACACCCCTCTTGAAAAAGATTGTCCTTAAATATGTTTTCCCAACAAGAAAATTCACGAAATAAATATAATTGATCCTGGAGCTTAGTTTAACCTTACTTGGAAGTCCAAACTGATAGGAAACATTCTTGCCCTCTTGATTTTTCCAGTTAGTACATCCGGGCTGTCTAGTAATACAATGCCTTCTTGAACTTCATTAACTTATTTAAATTTTCTAAAGATGTCTCATGGTTTCCATATGAAGCTTTGAAACAGAAAACTCACACCCAAATCAATGATAAATGATATTTCCATAAGTAAGCTCAAAATGATCAGGTTTAAGGAAAAGAATAATCCAGTTGGTTGGTCCTTATTCTAGTTAAGTCTTTGGACATCCTGAATCCTTAAGAGGTTGGTAAAGATGATCCAAGGAGTTTCTAGGATAGGTTTTGCCAAATTGGACAGTTTATGAGCTGGCCAAGTTGTTGATTTTGCTTTTATTGACAAAGATGCAGTAATTACACTCCAAGGCTGCTGGTTTACAGCTTCTTTCCTTGGTTGCAATCTACAAATCCCGAAAAATAGAAAGCAATCAAGGGGAATTTTCTTTAAAGCCAAAAATCAGGTGGTAGTTCTGTTGGCCTTGTTCAACAACATATTGATGCTTGTGCTCTTGAATTGGTCTAAAAATTTGAGCATTTCTTCCAGTGCTTGATATCAAAAACCTACTTAACCATGCCTTGTCCCTGACCATTGTTTTCTAAGGTGCTGAATTCCCAAAAACAAAATCAATATAATCTGGTTCATGGTTAAAGTACCCCACTATCTTTGTAGATATTGCTTCTTGATCCATAATGATCTCCTTATTACCTAAAACTTGCTCAAGTTCCTTGATAGTACCAAAAGGACTTTAAAAAATATTAGAAAATTCATAAGTAGGTAGAGTAGGATCAGAAATAACCAAGCTTTTGGTTGGGCTTTGTGTAGGCTTCACTTGCTACTAAAGAAAGTTATATTACTCCTTTGGTTCCATTTGTAGCTCTTTAGTATCCACATGATTAGTTTGATAGCTTGGCCTATTAGAAAGTGTAGAACCCAATGCAAAGTCTATTTTATGTTTAGTGCTTTGAAAAAAGGTAAGCCTTGGGGACAATCTTCTGGAAAAACATTTATGTAATCATGTAAATGACTTTTTCTCTCACTCGGCAGAACTAGTGCATGGTTAGTAACATTAGCAAAAAAAATTTTAAACATAAACGTAGATCATTTTGAGTACATGGTTTCTTTTACCTCACTATATTTAATAAAGAAGTTAGAATGCTTGGCTACTTTTTCTACCTTTTCTTCCCTTTATTTCAATTACAACTGGTCTTTGTATAAATCTTCTGAAGTCATTGGAAGTAAAGTGAACTTCTTACCTCTAAATTCGAAGGAATGGCAGTTAGTGAATCCATCATGGATTACTTTTCTGTCAGATTTCCAGGGCCTTCCAAGTAGTATATGTCTAGATTCCGTAAGTATTACATCACACAAGACTTCATCTTCATATTTGCCAATGCATATAGGAACAATAACTTGCCTGCTGACTATCATTTCACCATCTCCGTTCAACCATAAAGTGTAAGGCTTAGGATGCTTCCTAGTCTTTAATCCAAGCTTCTGAATCATTGTGGTACTAGCAACATTAGTACAACTACCTCCATCAATAATGAGACTACATACCTTGCTGTGCACATGTCATCTTGTATGGAATAAATTGTCTCATTGCACATTTTCTTCTTCTTTAGATTGTGCACTTAATGTCCTTCTTGTCATTAGTAGTTCTCAATTTTTAGGTGGTTCTTCATAATCTTCAGAAGATTCATAATGTACTTCTTGATTCTCATCTTCAGATTCTAAGTCCCCATTATCCAACAAAATCATCACCTTCTTGTTGGTGCAATCATTAACATAGTGCCCTCTTCCATTGCATTTGAATCATTTTAAATCTCTGGTTCTAGTTGGATAAGCAATAGCCTTGCCTTTATCTCTGAACAGAATGGGATTCACTTTAGCTTCATCTTTTAATGCAGAAATACTTGGTCTTGAATCCTTTCGATAATGCCTGCTGTCTTTTGAATAATTAGACCTTGTATAACGTGTTCAAGAATTTGTTTTCCCATGAACCTTCCTTTTAAGTTGTTGCAAAATGAGAATTTTCTTATGTAGCATCTCCTCTAACTCTACATAGTGCTGAAGCTCCAAACAGTCTTGGATTTCTCTATTTAGACCTCCTAAAAATATGGACATGGTTGCTTCTCTATCTTCTTGCACATCAGCTTTTATTAGAATTGATTCCAATTCTTAAAAGTACTCCTCAACACTTCTACTACCTTGTACAAGTCTTTTCGGTTTATGGTACAATTTTCTATAGTCATGACTGAGTACAAACCTCTTTCTCATAATTGCTTTTAGTTCAGCCCAAATCTCAGCTAGATTTTCATAATTTCTTCTCCTAGACGAAACCAATTGATCCCACCAACTAAAGGCATAGTCATGGAATTCAGTTAATGCCACTCTCACTTTATTAATTTTGGTGTAATCTTGACAATCAAACATCACCTCTATTTTCTTCTCCCATTGCATGTAAGCATCTGGATTGTTTGTACCATGGAATGCTGGAATTCTAAGTTTGATTCCCTCAAAATGGTTAGGTCTATGCTTCCTTTCTTCTCTTGCACGTCTTTTTATTATATTGCTTCCTTGAGAAGTAACACTTCTTTTCTCATATTAATTATCAGTATCATCATCTCTAGGCTGGTGGTTGTGCATTATATGTTTCCTTCTTGGCCTGTTATGATCAGATTCTTGGCCAGACAGTTGATGAAATTCTTGTTGTATTGCATTCATACGTTCATCTAGATGTGCATTCAATTGCTCAGCCTGTTCTCTCATCATTCCCCTCAAGGTGGCTGTCAAAGCTTCCATCAACAGCTTGTTGTTTTTACTACCCTTATCTTCATTGTTTTTAGACATTGTACCTTGCACAAATAGCAAAACAAGCAACTAACACTGATTTCTCACAAGTAAATTCAAATCACAATGATAAAATCATAATGCTATGAGTCAAAATAAATCTATAATTCAATAACTCTTTTCTTATCTTAGATTGGATCAACTTATGTTTATAAAAGAGTTATATTATTCCTAAACAAACATATAACAGTTTCAGCACAATTCAGCAACAAAAACAGATTTTCAGCAAAACTCAGCAGAATACTAACAGTCAAATTCGTTTTCTTTCACCAACAGATCTATATATAATGATTTAGGACACGAAATCTATTTGTTTCTCATCTAAATCACAGTCCTAAATATCACATAAACCAATTTTGTAATGATATGTTCAACCATAATTTAAAGAGACAAAACAGAAGTTCAAGAGTCAAATAAGTGCAGAATGAGAAACTCCCTGTTTTATCAATATCAAACCCTTCAAAGTGGCTTGGATACAACTTAATACGATTCTCCTATGGAACACAACACACTTTGAAAGGATGGAAACGAACTGGATGGTTTTCAAAAGATGGATAAATGTGAAATGGATTGTAGAAGATGTTATGAACAGAGTGGAGTGAATGGACACACACAAAGGATGCAAAAGTCCTTTGATACGCCAAGGGATCCTTGGATATGACACACCAAGGAAAGATACTTCTGGATATTACATACCAACAAACTTGGAAGAAGCCTCTAGATATTACACACCAAAGGAAAGGATGTTGCAGAATATTGTTAAATTTTCGGCATCATCGACCAAGGCTTAAGAAATGGTAAAGAAAAGGTTCATAAATATATGAGGATTGGAAAACATTTGGAAAGGCCAAAAGAAATGGAGAAAATACGACTTGGCCTAAAACCAGGCCAAGTCAGATGAAGACTCGGCAACCATGCGCAAAATGGGCCAACCATGTACAAAGCATCGAGTCGGGAAGCAAAACACTCATCCAGGTGAGTTAGCGTGTGCAAGAAGGCAGAAATGTGGAACGCAAGTTATCAGGCCATACGCGTGATTAGATAAGTGGCCTAGTGGACAATGTGCATTATTGAGCCAGGCCATGCGGAGGATTAAGCCAACAATGCAGAGGATCGAGCTATTGGACGAAGGATCAACCCGAAGAAGAACAATGCGCAGAATCTAGCTACAGTACAAAGTATCGAGCCAACGATGCACGTTGTCCTATAATAGCCATCGAGAAACTTAGCGAGAAGGGATTCTCGGCTAAAACCAACAGTCTATTGACCAAACCGGATTTGCTCGAGCTATTTTGGACAAGGATGCTTCTAGAAGTCGAGATATAGCCATTGATCACACTTTTTCCGAGAGTCTCACCCAAGACACGCGTCCAAATGGTCCCCTCTTGGTCCGCACATGCGGTTTCGAGCTTCTTTTTTGCTTTTACCCATATTTTCACCTTATGTAGCTTTTCTTTACCATTTTAAAGGCGATCCTAGCTTTGTCTAGGATCACCTATTTAAACATTGTAAATTAAGGAAGAAAGAAATCCTCTTTACGTTTCTCTCAAACTCGAATTCTCACACTCTCTCTCTTGTTCTTGAGCTTTATCCGCCATGGATAGAGCTTGATATTATCTCAAACTTTCATGGTATCAGAGCAAAAAGCTCCTTTACCATTCATTCTTCCGCGTAAAGTCTCATTCTCTTAGTCTTTCCACTATAAATCTCAATTCTTTTTCAATCTCTCTCGGTCATTTTTTTCAAAGTCTCATGGATATTTAGAAGAATGTACTCATGGTTCCTAAAGGAATCAACTACCTCTTATGGGAAAGAACCATCAAGATATTTCTCGGAGGAAAGGGCTTGTGGAACCATATTGTGAAGACTGGTCTAACCTCGAAGAAGAAGAAATATCCCAAAAAGGATACTACTAAAGATGACTCCAAAGATGGAGAAGTAGAAGGTGATGCTAAGGAAGCAGCCAAAGACAAGGAAGAAGATGAATATACCACCGAGGAAGAGAAGTGGTTCCAAGATGACCAAATGGTCCTTGGATTCATGCAAACCTCTTTGGATCCGTCACTACTCGAAGCATACTCTTACTGTGAGACTCCCAAAGAGATATGGGAGACTCTTCAAATGTTCTTTGGGAATGTCTCTAACCTTAGTCGAGTGTACGAGGTGAAGAGAACTATTAGCAATCTCAAGCAAGATGATATGGATTTCAACACCTATTTCGGAAAGTTTAGGGCACTATAGGTTGAACTAGAGATGCTTAAACCTTTCACTCTTGATCCCACTGTTTTGAGTGAAAAGAGAGAACAAGACAAGATCTTTGGTCTACTACTCAATCTCCATGGTGGATACAAAGACTTGGTTAAACACATCTTGAGATCACCTAAACTCAGATTTCTTGAGGATGTTTTCTCTCACATCCACAGGGAACAAGGGACTCACGGTTCGTTTGATGGCAAGAAAGAGTTGGGAATGGCCAACAAAGGAGTGTTAGCAACCGCAAGTCAAGGATGTCACAAGCCAGAGGACAAGAAGCCGGCTATGGTGTGTGAGCACTATAAGAAGAAAGGGCATTCTAAAGACAAGTGCTGGTTCCTTCACCCACAATTAAGACCAACAAGGAATGGACGCAAGTTTAATGGACCAAGGTCGAATGTTTCTCAAGAAAGCCAAAGCAATGATACGGGAAGCTCGAGTCAAACCACCGAGGAGACAAGAAACTCAAAGGCCCTAGTCTTATACAAAGCAACATCAGCAAAGACCAGTGAGGAGTATGTGAGCAAGAGTGACTTTGATGCACTCATCAAGGCCTTGAAAGTGGCCACCAAATCTCTTAAAGTTGTGGGTAATGTTGTGGGAACTTCTCTTAATGCTTAATATACTAGTGAATGCCTAGTTCTAGACTCGGGTGCATTGAATCATATGATTGCTAATGTGAACTTGATAGAGGATATAGAGAGTGCCTTAGGGAATGTAATCATTGAAAATGGTGATAAAATTCCCATAAGGAGAGTAGGAAACTTGAACTTGTTCAATAAGAAGTGTAAAGCGTTTTATATGCCATCTTTTACTTCGAATTTGATTTCCATTAAGCGCATAACTAATGACTTATATTGAAATGTTACATTCGGGCCTAATGAAGTTTTGTTCCAGGATATTAAGACTCAAGCATTACTTGGTAAAGGGGATGCGAAGATGAGCTCTATGTACTAGAAGGCTTCAAGAATCCTCCTACTCTATCTCTCTTATCTACTGTTTTTAACTCTCATGTTGAACCATCTAGTAATGTTTTATGGCATGCTTGACTAAGCCACCCTCATGAAAGGGATTTGAAACTTATGTTACCTGCTATGTCTTTTGTTATAACTATTGTGAAGCATGTATTTTGGTAAACATTGCAAATCTATTTTTCTAAGTCAAATTCCATCTATGAAAATTGCTTTGTTCTCATTCTTTCCGATGTATGGACTTCACCTTGCATGTCTAGGGAGAATCATAAATATTTTTTCACGTTTATAGATGAGAAGTCTAAGTATACATGGCTTACTTTGTTACCATCAAAAGATAGGGTCTTTTAAGCCTTCATAAACTTCCAATCATATGTGACTAATCATTTGAATGCCAAAATAAAAAAATTTAGACCCGACAATGGGGGTGAATATACAAGCCATCTTTTCAAAGATCATCTAGAAAAGCATGATAATATACATTAAACCAGCTGCCCCTACACTCTGCAACAGAACGGAGTGGCCGAGAGGAAGAATATGCATCTCATGGAGATAGCCCGATTAATGGTGTTCCATACTAACGTTCCAAAACGTTTTTGGGGAGATGCGGTGGTCTTTGATAGTAAGATTTATACGGTTTTAAACTACTTCAATTCCCTACTTCACTATCATAGTCATTGTAGCATCTAGGGTGTCAATTCATATGGGTGATGGTATTAACCACTCTAGATATGATCAGATTTATTAATTCAAACCAAGTAAATAAAAAGGTTTATTAACTAACAGTTCTAAATAAAAAAAACATGCTGGAAACAAAACATGACGATAAAGCTATCATGCAATCTACAAAGGAAAACTAAAGAGTAAACTGTAAGTAACCAAGAACATAAAAGAAAATGGTACTAAAATGCAATTAGGAAAAACAGTTCCTAAGGATGGGGGTAATTGACTAGTGATCCTCCCTGAACTACCTAGGTGTCTAACATACCTCAAAAAAGACCTATCCCTAGACAACAGATTCATAAACAACCAAATTCAATCTCTTGACATATGATCTCAAGCTAAGCAATATCCAGACCTAACTCTCGTTAACGGAACACTACCTAGCAGGTGTGAAGAAACAATCTGCTAAAGCCAATAAACACCCTAGACAACCAATCTCTTGGCCTAGGAATGTAAATCTCTGAAATCACTTTGCTCAGGCATTTCATCAGACACCTTTTGGGTGCAGAAATGCCTAACTTCAGATTTCATTCGGTTAGAAGGAAATAGCATTAAGAACAATGAAACAAAAGGGATTTATAAACAATCAAGCTTAGACACCTAGGAGAAACAAAGATTTAGTACTAATCTACCCCATCCTTAGAAACCCGGGAAACTACTCACTACACATGGTGACTATGAAATCATAAAACTCAGAAAACAAAACTACTAAACAGTTCATAAGGATCCAAAGTCAACTCTTAAGAACAGTAAGAACAACAATCAGGAAATCAGAAGATAATGATCAAGAACAACAAGAACATAAACCTAGAAAAACAATGGTTATCCTGAACAACAGTAACAAAAACTCTAAAATGGTGATCAAGTGAAATAGGAGCAAATCCCAGAAATGATGATCAACTTAGAAAACGAGATTAAAAGCATAAAATAGAAGATCAATATGCACCAGATAATCTTGAACCTTAAACTAAACATGAAAATGAAGAAATCATAAGAAAAACATGAATTTCATAAGAAATATGGGTTTGATCATCCAAGAAAGACACAAAATAAAGCTTATGTTCAATTGGAGTCGAATTAGAGTTTATATAGTGGTTTAGGAAAAACTCTAAACCACTAAAAGAAAATTGATTAAAACTTTTAATGCTTCAGCTTGATCTTTAAGTCTGGCTTGAACTAGGTCATCGAGTTTGTTTCGGGTTGGTGATCTAGTCAGTTTCGCCGGGGTATAAAGCCCATTTGGCTCGGGTGATCGAGTCAGCTTGAGCTTGAGATCGAGTCAGGATGTTCGGGTGATCAAGCCTTGCTTGAAGTTGAGATCGAGTCGGGCATTTAGGGGTGGTCGAGTCCGGCTTGATCCATGATTGAGTCCAGCTCAATTGTGTGATCGATTCCAGCTTGATTCGTGATTGAGTGGTACGACGAGTTAGCTTGGTCTTCTATCGAGTCTAGCTCAATGTTTTTTGGAGTCCGGCTTGTCATTTTGATTGAGTCCGGCTTGATGTCTGGTCGAGTTCGGCTTGACATTTTGATCGAGTCCGGCATGATGTCTGGTCGAGTCCGACTTGAAAATTTGATCGAGTCTGGCTTGATGTCTGGTTGAGTTTGGCTCGTCATTTTGATCGAGTCCGGCTCGATGTTTGGTCGAGTCTGGCTTGATGTCCGGATCGATGTGGAATTTGGCCCGGTCGAGTTTAGCATTTAAATTGACCTGGTTTTGATTGAGTTGGTAGTCTATGCATTCCTTCTCCTTCTCAAAATTTCCCCATAATGTTCTGAAATGCTAACATGTTAACATCTAAATGAATCTAAAACAACGATAAATAATTTCCTAAAATACGTAAAATGCAAAGACATAAACTCCTACAAACTAAATCATTGCTGGCCCTCAAGCAAGTAATTCAGGATCTTGGAAGAGAAATTTGAAAATGGGATCTCATAACCACAATATGCTGATAAAATAGGGAATATCAATGTCCAAGTTCTAATTCTAGAATGCAATCCCATGTCATTCTACTAAAAAACTTTAGCCATACTCATTAATGTTCAATTCCGATCAGTTACAACCTACACAATGCATTCAAATCCATTTATCTCTTTAACATTCATTAAGCAAAAACCGTGGATCACGTTATCCACATTCATTGAACTCATTTGGCTAAGGGACTGGTTAAGGGACAATAATGTCCCCTTCATGCATTGGTTAATATTTCAGAACATGGATCTCTAAAAAAAGGGAACGAGCTTTAGAAGAATGCTAAAGGTAAGAACACTTAAATGCATTCAGAACAGAATCCCATTCATTGAAACTAAAATTTTCCTAATTCTAAACCCACTAGGAGACCCTAATTATACCCTTTAAAGTTCGAAGTGATCTTCGTGGTTCACATTCTTTCCTTTTTTCATATTTCCCTTAACAATTCTTAGGAGAGGTTTTTTTTAAATCAATTTCTAGCCGATTAGGGACTTCCTGATTTTAGCACCTATGGTTTCTGATCTTTATTTCATTTTTCACTAACTTCTTGGGTTTTACCCTTTTTTGTTTTTGCACAAACCATACTTTTCATATCGTTTTCTCCAAATCCTTTACTAGACTATTCTAGTTTCTTCTCTTTTTCATTCCCACCCCCCTCTAAGAATTTATAACCATTTCCTTTTTCTTTTACCAGATTCCCAATATGTTTCCCTCTTTTTCAAACCAACCCCAATACCTAGAATCGAACCCACCTAGTCCTATCTAGTTAAAAAAGCGTGAACTAGAACTACATAAGATTCCATTTATGTCATTTCAAACCTGCCACTTTCTACCAAGCTCATTCCACAAAAAGTCCTAACACACAGTAATTCATAAATGGCTTGAAAGAAGGCAAGGTTCAAGGGTGGGGATTCTATTTGGATTAACAAGAGTGGTGAAACGGTATAAGATAATCCAAATATGTATATGCTACCCATGAGTTCGAATCTAGCACATAAACATGATAATTAAATGTAAATTTTAGGTTCTAATAAGAAGAGATAAACTTTATA
Organism: Iberis pinnata; assembly: GCA_900406425.1. NCBI lineage: Eukaryota > Viridiplantae > Streptophyta > Magnoliopsida > Brassicales > Brassicaceae > Iberis > Iberis pinnata. The sequence continues at coordinate 54,249 of OVBE01000088.1, read as the reverse complement.
TCACAACATGCTTCAGAAAAGAAAGGATCATGCAATTTCACATTCCAAGTATGGTGCAGTCTTACTTCAGATTTAATCAAAATGCATTAGACAACTAATAACTAAGGAATTGACACTACCTAAGGAAACAACATACTTACAAGATTGCTATTATGTGAGTTCCCTATGCAAATGCGGATGACAAGCTTGAATACAATCCTAACAGCTTAAATGCAACTACATGATCACTCTGTTTTTAGAAAATGATTTTCGAAAATTTTTCAAATTTTTATGGTTTTTCTATGCCTTAGATGTGATGCATGATTGGAGTTTAAGAAACAAACAAAAACTTCGCAGTCTCTTCTATAATTCAAATTTTCAGGAGAACTTAAGGGTAAGACATGAAACAAAAGCATTAACACACAAAAATAGGCGTAAGCAGAAAAAAGAAACAAACGAAAATGCAGCGGATCATACAATGGTCATATGGAGATGGCCCATGCAGGGAGTGGTTTGGATGGTTATCAAAACATTATTCCAGATTTGTCATTGATGAAATGATTTCCCTTGTGTTGGAGGTGTCGTGGTTGAAAGGCAAATTCTCCTTCTTTTTGAAAGTGGTCTGCATTTTGTTGGGGAGTAGAAAGATTTCCCTCGTGTTGTTAGATGCCTGAAATGATAGTGAAATTGAGCATCCGTTTCCTCACTATAAATTTAACTTCCTTTAGGTAATCGATATTCATTAGCCTTGGTGTCCGGACGTTTCCATCGGGCAGTACTGGAGTATATTGAAGAATATGTGTTATCCACCCTCCGATTTTTAATTGAGGCGTCATCCTTTCCCTTGTGATCCAGTTGAGGTCCTTGAATTTCAACAGCTGCTGCATGAATATTTTCAAGGGGAAAGGTCTGTTTATGATGGTTCTGGGAAATAAAGTCTCGTTCTGCAAAGTGTTGCACACATGGTTGCAGATACCTAGACGCAGGAAGCTCATTTCCTCTGCCAAAATGATGCTGGTGTCTTGCCGTGAGAAAAACTAATTGGCTAGGATTTGGTTCACATATCTGATGCGGATGCACGAAGTCCTGGTTATGCCTGCCTTGAATTTCTTGGATCCTATCACATCCCAAATAAACTCAATCTCATCTGGGACATCTTCAAAGGTGTTTGGTTGAAACCTTAGGAATTTGAAACCATAAATACTACCCAATTGAGCGAAGGTGAACATGTTATTTTTGCCATTCAAATCCTGGAAAGCTATAAACCCTCACCCATTCGCATCACCTTTCACAATAGAGTAATCCTAAAGAAGCCAGAAACATGCATGTGGTTTTCGGGTGAGCTCCATATGTCATCTCAAGCACACTTAATATTCCCATGTTCTTTAATATTCCCTTAACCTGTTTGAGAATACCAAGGTTTCCGTATATGAAAATATTGACTCAGTGAAGTCGGGATGCATTAACGTTCGGTATATGTCTTCTATTGAAGGTCCGTTTGAATTTATGGACATTCCTCCGTTTGGCATGATGACTTCTATAAAAAAAATTAAAGTCGTTAAGATGTGCTATGTGAAAACACAATTTAAGGACTCTATCAAAGTCATGTATTGTCTCAGTGCAAAGGTGGTGATCAAACTAGAACCAATTTCCAGAGAATTTAGATAGTCAAAATCACTGTTTTTTAACTTTTAGAACATACTTTCAAAAGTTAAGGAACCAAAACTTCCAAGAAATTGATGTGTTCGAGTGGACTTGCTTGCCAATTTGATCAAGTTGGGTTATTGTCATTTGGATCGAGTGGCTTTGAGATATCTTGACTCCGGATCGATGTCAAAGGGTGTGTGGCTCTCGGAATCGATCAAAACGTCTCTTGGACTCGACCAAAAATTTCCAGGCTCGATCATACATGTTTTGGCTCGATCAAATTTTTACTCGGGCACTTGACTTAAAGTTGACTCTGCCTTTCCATTTTCGTTATACCAAGAATCAAAGCCATGATCCTATGGTACCTAAATCACCAAAACCAAACAGAAACTTAAAAGCATTAATAGAAAAACCAAACATGAATTTAAAAGAAAAATTTTATGTACAAGGATAGAGATGGGACTTTCTCCCAAGTGAGCTTGTTTAAATTCACTAAGCTTGACTTCTTGTTTCAATTTTATTGACACTGAGATGATTCTCCAAGGAGAACCGAGGTCCTTTCACCAGGTTTTCTTTCTTGAACTCATCTAACCACCATTGTTCTGGTTAGCTTGGTAGTTCACTTTTGATTTCTTATCAGGTTCCACAACAAGTGTGACTGTTCCATCTGTTAGAACCTCCTTGATTATGAAGTTCCTGAGGCATTTTTGGTTTACATTCCCTGGATATTGCTCGAGCATTGGGTTGAGTAGAAATACTTGATCTCCACTTTTTTGGTCCATTGATGGGGTTTGAGGCTCAAAACCGTTTTCAGAAGAAGTTCTGACTTAAGTGGGTTGCTTAGGTGGGCTTTACTCAAACTGGTGCTTGCGCTTAGATTCTGCTTCTTCTAAAATTGGTAGTTTGCTCACTCTAATTGCTAACCTCAGATTGTTTGTTTCTTCTAATTCTGCACCCCCAACTGCCCCTTGATGCTCTGAAGCCTTGTTTGGGTCCTTTATCAACTTGTACTCCAATGAATCACTGCTTGAGTACCCGTCCTTATGACAGTCCTCATTCGTCTCCTTGATAGCAAATAGCTGACCATGGACTGTAGGCTTCTTTGTCTTGTCCTTGATGTTGAAAATCATCTTTGGACCATTCCCTGTGTGCAACATGATATTGCCTTTCTTGATATTGATCACAGCCCCAACCGTAGCTAAAAATGGTCTTCCTAATATCAATGGAACCTTTGGTTCCTTGTCCATATCCATATCCAAAACCACAAAGTATGTGGGTATCTCGACACTTCCAATCTTGATAGGTAAGGTTCTTAATGGATATATCTGCTAAAGCAGAGATATGTTGGAGGCTTTATACTCATTGAACCCCATTTTCTTGGCAACGGAGATAGGCATCAGGTTGATGGACGGTCCTAATTCCCATAGGAATTTTTTGAAGGTCAATGGACCTAAGGAGCATGGTAAAGTGAATGAGTCAGGATCTTCTTGCTTTTGTGCTATTATAGTATTTCATTCATCATTTGGTACCGTCATTTCTTGAGGTTGACCCTCCTTCATGGATTTCTCAAAGATTTTCTGGTATTTCGCCATTAACCGTGATGGAAATTGTAACCTTAGGATACTAGGCGGTGGAACGTAGGGTGTTTCCTTCTCCTTTGAAACATATAAATTTTTACCAAATCAGGTTTGACTGTAGCAGCTAACTTTGGTTTCGTCCATATCAAGGAATCAGTTTTTGCAGAATCTGCATTTCCAGCTCCATTTAAGCTCATATCCCACCAAACTTGAACTACACTGTCCTTAGTTAGATGAGTAGGACAAGTGTGAGAAGAAAGGTCATGGGTACTCCTCAAGAAGGTAGAATTCACATGTGCGTATTCCATTTGGTTCTGTATTGCCTTTCCTGGAAGTTGGCCATTTATGGTTGGAGGAGAAATAGAAGTGGAAGCAGAATTGCCTTCAAAAGAAGTAACCCCGGAGTTTAAAACTTCAATCTTTGCGGAGAGGGTATGGAAAAAGGAGTCCAATATGTGGTTGATTTAACCTAGTTTCTTAGCTATTTCCATGGCACCATTCGCTTGTCCTCGAAGAAGTTGTTGTAACAAAGCTTCCACATTAGATTGTTGTGGTTGAGGTTGTTGAGGTGAAAAATCAAGAGGAACACCAACTTCTTGTTGTTGCTGAAAACCACCATGTGGTTGCTGTTTGGGAACAAAACCACGACTATGAGCATAATTGATGAAGCATTGAATATTTTTCTGCTGCTGTGGGGGATGAACTTGATCCTGAGGGTTGGCTACGTTGTTGCTATGGTATGAGAGACCAAGGTTATTTGAGTAGTTAATGAAACCTTTGTTATATCCACCTTGATTCCGAACATAGCTAAACTCCATGTTTGTCAGTCTTCCTAGCTTAGAGCTGAATCGGCTCTTCCTCACTAATGAAGTGAACATGTTGCTACTGGCCAAGAAGGAACTTATCCAGTTTGTCAATCAGAACCTTTATGTCTTTCTGGAATCATTAACGCCTCGCAAAGTCCTATCATAGTCTTCAGAATTTACTCCTTTAGATTGTGCTAGATTTTCAACAAGTTCCCATCCTTCTTCGGAGTTCTTGTTTAAAAATTTCCATTACTAGCTGTGTCTAGGAACATCCTGATCTTGGGCAGTGTTCCGCGATAAAGAGTACTAAAGAGTGACTCTTTGTTAAAACCACGATGGGAACTGTAACACCCCCGATCACGACTAGAAAGGGAGCGTCACATTGATTATATACTTAGGCGAACTATCCGAGGTTCGAAACGAATCCAAAACCTCAAACAAAACAACTAAGTACAAAATCCCATCTTAACGCCATTAAAGGCTTGCCAACCCAAATGACACTAAGCCATTAGTACTTTTGGGACTAGACAAAGCATCATATGAAACCAAGTTTATATTAAACATAAATCTTTGATACATATAAACTTAGAAACATTTACAAAACGTATATTACATAGATTTTGGCCCGAGCCTAACGCTCAAAACGTACATGTGCAAGCAAACATGTATATTACAAAAGGCTACACAAATATACAAACGGAAACCTATTGTTCCTCTAGTCCCTCTAAGTCTCTTTATGATTTCCTGCAAAAGAGAGTGAGACGAAAGCAACTACTAAGCTCAGTGAGTTTGGTCTGCAACCTGCACCAATAATTCTCCAAAAAATACCCAAACATACAATACAATAAACAAGCATAAGTTAGACCGTTTTAGTGCTTAAGTTTTAGTAGTAAGTTTTGATAATTTAAATTCTTAGCGTTTGATATGCTTAACAAAACACTAAACTATTCGACACCATGTCAATCCCCTTAAACCACAAAGGCTTAACAAGTGACAATGGTTTGATCACTCATACCGGCACCATCTCAATCACACCCCACAAGTGAGAATCGTCCGACCACAACCATCGACACCATCTTAATCACTCCACAAGTGACAAAGGTTCGATCCACAAACCTACACAAGTCCACAAGGCATAACAAGCCGCCTAGTTAATTATCCATACGTTTTTGATGCATGATTAAAATATTTCCAGCATCATTATAACTCACATTCAACCCTACATCCAAAATGTTTTTAATAGCTAACCATCAATCAATCACACAAAAATCATAAGACAATCAAGACTCAATCAATACTCTCTTTCACAGATCAAACATGAACCGCAACTCACATTAAAAAGTTTGGTTTTGGTTTGGTTTGATGACTTAAGGCTGATCCGAGAATGATCTAGGATAGATTCGGATTCTACCTTACAAATTGATCCGTGTGTGATCAAGACATGTTAGAATGGCTTACTTAAAAATGATCTGTAAATTGTCCAAGATAGGTTCGAATTCTCCCTTGCTTGATCTTAAACTTGAACTGAACTTGTTTCTTGATTCTGATTTTTAAGAGCTTTGGTACGGATTTCGTTTTTGTGTGGGAAAATATAGGGACTTGGGCTGATATATATAGCGCGGGAGTAAGTTGGTGGCAGCAACTTAGATTTCTTCTAAGGAAGGAAACCAAGGTGGTTGCGGGTTGTGTGCTTCACCAACCAGCATGGCTGCTCACGCCCACACACGCCCAACACACTCCTAAACACACCTAGCCAACGCCCACACAACATTCCCACAAGATTAAGCATCTCAATGAGCATCCCGAGCAGGCACTCATGCTTCTTACTCAGCTGTACCAAGTACACACACACAACACGGTCCAGTCATTGATGACTCTGAATTTTCACAGTTTTTAGAAGTCATTTAGCATCAATTTTGAGGTCTTTAGGCGTGCATATATCACATTTATAGTTTTTTTCAGTAAGTTTGTGATTTTTAGGGACTTTTGCATTAGTATTCGTATATGCACGCATTTTGGAGATTTTTTAGGACTTTCATGATGGTTTTGTGAGAATTATGAAAAGAAGCAGAAAATGTGGAATAGACCAGTAAAGCATGGATGGATCCCACACTTAACCGAGATCGATCTCAAGACCAAGCATGGATCGATCCACACTTAACCTGGATCGATCTCAACACTCAACCTGGATCGATCCCACTAAGCCTAGATCGATCTCAACACACAGCATGGATCGATCCCATACTCAACCTGGACCGATCCCACTAACCTCTGGATCGATCACACCTCAACACTGGATCGATCCTACTCAATCTCTGGATCAATCCCACCTCAACACTGGATCGATCCCAATCTCAAGCCAGCTTCAATCTTGGATCGATCCCACCCTCCACCTGGATTGATATCAACTTCACCTCCGGATCGATCCCACTCAACATTGGATCGATCCCACTCCAAACTTGGATCGAACATGCACTCTTTTCAGCTCGAGCCAAGCACGCTCCGACCCGACCAACTCAAATCCAGAATGGACCTGACCCAAGATCCAAGCTAATGATTAGTTTTTGTCTTTAGTGCGATTGAGGGCTTTTCTCTGAACACTATATAAGCCCTAAAGCACTTCCTTTTTATTAAGTTCTGTTTTTGTTTTCCTTTTTTAGGTTTTTGTCTTAGGTTTTTGTTTCCTTTGTTTTTCTTGGTGTTCTTGGTGTAAAACACATAATCTTTTAATTTTTATGCTAGTATACTGTTTTCCTTTACTTTCCTGCTTAGTTTTAGGTTGTTGTTTATCTGGTGCATATTGATCTTCTGTTTTTGCTTTTAATCTTATGTTTTAAGCTTTGATCGTTTTCTGGGTTTGTTACTATTCCATTGCTGTTCTTGCTTTTCTGGGTTTGAGTTCTTACTGTTCTTGCTGTTTAACCTTTGATCATCATGTTTAGCTTTGAAGTTATGATTTATTTTGTTCCTGTTTGCATATCCATGAGTAGTGAGTAGTTTCCCGAAGTTCATGAGGATGGGATAGACTAGGGTTGATGTCCTGATCTCACCTTAGCACCTAAGCTTGTTTTCATATACATCCCTTCTGTATCATTGAGCTTAATGCTGGTTTCTTTCACGCCAATCAAAATCTAATCTTGGGAATTACAGCGCCCGAAAAGCGTTCAATGGAATGCCTGATCAAGGTGATTTCAGAGAGTAGAATATCCTTACGCAACGCCTTAGATGCTTAGGATATGCATCTCAGCCTAAGGGGTTGGATGACTAGGGGGATTTTTGGCTTTAGTAGGTTGGTTCTTCATGCCTTCTAGTTAGTGTACCGTTAACGGAAGTTAGGTTTGGTGATTGCTTAGGTTGATTCCATTTATCAAGGAATTGGACTTGGTTGCATATGAATCTATTGTCTAGGGATAGCTCATTGTTGTTTAAGGTATGTTAGGTGCTTAGGTAGATTGGGATGGATCTCTAGTTGATTACCCTTTGTCCTCAGGAACTGCTTTACACTTGATTGCATTTTACCTTCTCTGCTTTTTCCTCTGTTTTTACCCTTTAGCATTTTTAGCTTCTTATGCATTTTGTTATGTTTATGCTTTTTCGTTACAGCATGTTTCACTTCACTTAGGACCTATTATTAAACCACATGTTTTTCATATTAGCTTGACTTAGAAGCATCCATTGCAATCTTGATTGTTAGTACACACCCATTTGGATTGACACCTCATCTATACTACAATGATGGAGCATTTATCTCTCAGGACACAAAAAATCCTACTATCAATTTAGCGCCGTTGCCAATAAGGTGTTGTTTAGTACAATCTGGATTTTGGATCTTTTGAGATCACGCTTCTTTTACTACTTTACTTACTTGTTTACCTTTGTTTGCTTTCTTTTCAGGTACCTGCTTAGCAGTGTATGAACCTGAGAAGTAGTGTATGAACCTGAGAAGCAGAGGACCAACATACTTGATTCCTCTCATTGAAGATATCAGAGCTCTTGAACGGGAATACTCTCGAGCAAGATGTGAAAAAGAGCGTGCAGAACACTTAAGATGGTTGGACTTACAAATGGCAGATAGCGCTGAACAAGATAACCAGCATACTAGAGGTGCTGGTGATAACCCCAACACTCACACCATTAGACATGGAATCAATCCACCTGCATTTCAAAACAACAACTTTGAGATCAAGCATAGTCTGATCGCAATGGTGGGGAACAAGCTCCATGGTCTACCTATGGAGGATCCCCTAGATAATCTCAACGATTTTGATCGCTTCTGCAGCCTCACGAAGATAAATGGTGTGAGTGAAGATGCTTTCAATCTACGCATATTCCCTTTCTCTTTGGGGGAGAAGGCACACCAATGGGAAAAGTCACTTCCCAGGAACTCCATATCCACCTGGGATGCCTGCAAGAAAGTATTCCTTGCACAGTTCTTCTCAACTTCTAGAACAGCCAGACTGAAGAATGATATTTCGGGTTTGCAAAAAAGAATGCTAAAACCTTCTATAAAGCATGGGAGCGCTTCAAGAACTATACAATGCAATGCCCCCATCACGGATTCAGCAAAGTGTCACTCCGAAGCACTCTCTCTCGAGGGGCTTTTCCCAAGATTAGGATATTTCTAGATACAGCAAGCAATGGGAACTTGCTCAACAAAAGTTTGGAGGAAGGATGGGAGTTAGTAGAAAACCTTGCCCAGTCTGATGGGATTTACAGTGAGGACTATGATAGAATACCTCAAGGTGGTTCTGCTTCTGATGATAGCACAAAGAAGGAAATCATGGCACTAAATGAAAAGTTGGACAGGTTACTCTTGGGTCAACAACATCAAGTCCACTTCATCACTGATGAAGAACAACTTCAGATAGAAGCTAGAGAAAGTAACCTGCAAAATGTGCTATGTACAAAACCAAGGTGGTTACAACAAAGGATACTTCAACTACTCAAACAACCCTGGTCTTTCTTACAGAAGCAACAACGTTGCTAACCCATAAGACCAAGTGTACCCACCACAACAACAAAAGAACTCTCAACCTTTCATCAATTACAACAAGAACAAAAATTTCTTCCCAAAGCAGCAACAATAAAATGGTTTTCAACAACCACAACAACAATCTACTGGTGCACCCCCTAGTTTCTCATCTAACCAACCTCCAGCTCTACCTTTCAACATTGAATCTATGTTACAGCAACTTCTTCAAGGTCAAGCCAATTATGCACTGGAGACATCAAATAAATTTGGTGAAGTCCAACACAAGATGGGCACTTCATTCAGTGCAATCTATTCGAAGCTTGAAACTTTCAACTCTAGGGTCACTACTATTGAAGGCAATACCGCATCCACTTCTTCTTCTACGAGTGGTCAACTTCCAGGAAAGTCTGTGCAGAACCCAAAGGACTATGGTAATGTCAACGCCATCTATCTCCAGCAAACCACTGATATTCCTACTCCAACTTACCCTCTTCTTTGCACTGAGGACAGTGTGATTCAAGTTGGGGGGGGGGATTTGAGTTCAAACGTAGTTGTACCTATGGAGTATGAAGACTATGTTCATATTAACAAGCCTGTTGATAAGTTACCTATTTCAAAGGATATTGCAACACCTTATGATCCACCACCCTATGTCCCAAGACTGCCATTCGCATCACGTTTCAAGAACGAGATCATGGCGAAATACCCAGATTTCTTTGAGAAAACTATAAAGAAAGAGATAGCTCCGGAAGTTCTGGAACCATCTGACGAGTGCAATGCCTTGATAACAACAAAGCAAGAGGATCCTGGTTCATTCACCTTAACTTTCTCACTAGGACCCCTGACCTTTAACGAATGCCTCTGTGATTTGGGAGCATTTATCAACTTAATGTCTCTGTCCACTGCCAAGAAGATGGGATTCGACAAGTTCAAAGCTTCCAACATAACTTTGTTGATTGCAGACAGATCAATTAGGCATCCTATTGGCATCTTGAAAAACTTACCTATCAAGATCAAAGATGCATTAATACTCACAGACTTTATGGTATTGGAGATGGATGAAGAGCCTAACGATCCATTAATCTTTAGAAGACCGTTCCTAGAAACGGTTGGGGCTGTAATCAACGTCAAGAAATGTCAATTCAAGCTGAACGTAGGAAGAGGTCCAAAAATGATTTTCAACACCAGGGAAAAACTAAGAAGCTCACTATCCAAGGTCATCTATTCTCTATGAAGGAATTGAATGAAGAAAATCCAAAGAATGGGTACTCAAGCAGTGAAGCGGTTTAAGATGGATTGGGAAAGGAACCAACACAGTCTGGAGTGAACCATGAAGTATTCAAGCTTATTAAGGAACCAGATAAGGGAGTTTTGGTGGAGTTAAAGGAAATCAGGACATTAGTAAGGTCAAAAGTAGAAGACCATCTGAATGATCCAGGAAAACGAAGTCCTAAGTTCAAACCTCAACCCGAACATGCACCACCTCAGAAACCACCTTCTGACACTCCAAATTCTATAAAAAATTTGGAACCTCACACCCGAACCTTGGAAATCAAGAATGGAGACCAAGTGGATCCACAATGTTCCAAGAACTTCATGATCAAGGAAATACTTTCTGGTGAACACATTATACTTGTTGTGAAAGTTAATGAAACAACGAAGCTGAACTACAAGGTTGATCAGAACAATGACAAAAGAGCTTTCAAAGAAAAGACATCAGTTCTCTTTAGGGAGCCGTCTCAGGGTCATTAATCCTAAAAACAGGAAGTCAAGCTTAGTGACTTAAAAAAATCTCACTTGGGAGGAAGTCCTATTTCTATCTCTGTATATATTTTAATTTCCATGGTTTTTAAATTTCAGTACTTTATTTAATGCATTTTAGTTTTCAATTGGTTTTGGTGTTTTAGGTACATACAGGATAAATTTCGGGAATCTTGCAAAGAGAAGGAAAATGGTATATGGACCAAATGCTCGAGCCACTTTCGTTTGGATCAATCCATCATCAATACAGGATCGAGACATGCTTCGGGTTATGATCGATCCACCTTTGTTTGGTGATCGATCCATTGCTTTACCCAAGATCGAGCCATGCTCGACAAGTGATCGATCCGTTATCAACATTGGATCAATCCAAACCTTCAACGTTGGATCGAATCACACCTTAACGCCAAGATCGATCCACACCTTCACACCGAGATTGATCCACATGCTCGAACCGTAACCGAGTCGTTCCTTGAAGTTTTGATCGAGCTAAGGAGTCCATTCGAACCATTTGGAGTATGATATAAATCGATGCCATCACTTCTCTTACATAAGTCTCACCCACTTGCCCACTTTCCCACTAACTTTCTTTACCCCATGGACAAAAGATCACCTCCACCCCATCACTTCTCTTACACACCCACACCCCCATCACACCAATGTCTCCTCTTTAATCCTCCTCCACATGCACCATCTTTACTCCTCCACAACAAACATTCACTCAGCACCAACTCTTCCAAATCGCACAATGGCTATATATTAAGGGAGTATCTCTGACTCTTTCTCTCATTGCCTTCACAACCATTTTCTCTAAAAACATTTTTTTTCTCTAAGGCAATTTTCACTAGAAGCATTTGCTCTCACAAGGATTTTCAAAAAGCTTTAAGTACTTGCAAAAATCAGTTTCATTCCTTATCTTTTTCGATCTTCATCTCTAAATTCTCTTATCGGTTTCAACGTTATTTTTGCAAAAATTGGTTTCGTTCTTTCTTAAACAATTTTTTTTATATAGAACCGATTTTAGCTTATATAAATTGTTTTTTGAACTAAGAGTAATAAGGTAGTGATTGAAACATGAATTGAACTTGGTGATTGCTTAAGAAATTTACATGCCCAATATGTTTTTGAGAGTGTAAATTTGTCATTTGTTAAACTCCTTAAGCGTTTTGAAAGGTACTCACGCACCTTCGCTTTTATATTGTCTTTTCAGGACTAAGGATGTCTCAACCATCACGAGAAAGAATCCTAAGAAGGCAACAACGAGAGCGAGCATTCTCTAGAGCAAGAGAGGAAGACCCTGAGATTTCTTCGGAGTTTTCACTAAACGCCCCAATTCTCTCAAGAAGGAAGCTTCGGTGACATGAGATTGCTGAGCGGTTACAACAAACACGGGAACAAAGGGAGATTCAAGAGCATCATGATCTTCTCATTGCACAAGCAGAACAAGAAAGAGAACAAGAAAGAGCAGAGCTCGAAAGCTCTCAAAGACGCTCGAACATAAGGTGGGGAAAGCAAATTGTAATGGAGGATGAGAATATCAGCGAAGACCATAGTGATGAGTTTCAGGAGTACTATGCTCAATTTGTGGGTTCGGTAGTACAAGAGGGAACTTCCCGAATGGAGGTTGAGGAGAGTTCTGACCTGCTCAACCTAGAAGCTCTACTTTCTCGAAGCTTCAAAGGAACTCGGTTCCCTCATAAACCAACAATGGGAGCCTTGAGAATAACTACAGATATGTCCCAACTCTTCAAAGCTACAAGCCTCAAGAAGCTTATAACCGCTCACTACGATGGGTACAAGGAAGAAACATGCTATGACGATATGTTGGGATACATCATGTTCTCAGTGCGGGGCCAAAGCTATGAACTTTCCGTGGTGGACTTGAACCGCCTCTATGGGTTCTCAGATGATGGGAACGTTGATAATCTTCCTTAGTATGTAAAGGAGGAGCTTTCTGTGTTGTGGACGACAATAGGGGTTGGAACCTATGGTCCAGGGAAATAGAAATGCACGGGGATAAGAATACCGATTTTGAGGTATTTCCATAAGGAGATTGCAAATACCATATTTGCAAGAGAGATAACGGGGCATGTTACTGATGGAGAAATGGGGATGATGGATACAACTTTAAAGCCCACACTACAATACACATCTGACGGTCGTCCGATGGAAGGAGATAGAGCTAACTCAAGCCTATTTTAGATCTTAATACACCAACTGATGTGGTATAGAGAATGGACTACGGCGGCCTATAATAAGGGGATCCGTGGAACTTTGACGGTTGGGGGAATTGTGACACCAATCTTGAGAGCCTGCAACATTCCCCTAGAAGATAAAGGTCACCCAGCAAGGTTGATTGACCTGACTTATTTGAAGAACTCTCATTTCTTTGAGGGGTCAACTAGTGATTAAAAGTATAGGTTCATCCATTCAAGCTTAGAAGTTGCACTCCTATCACTCCCCAACGAGAACATCACAACAATCAGGAAGGGGGACAATATAGACTTCCAACCAAGAGCTGAAGTTCTGATATCCTACCAGCACAAAGAAGGAGAGGAAATAGTTGAAGAAGCAAATGTTGAAGGGACGGAAGCTCCACTTGATCAGGAGCTAAATGAACCTGAATGCTATCATTTCGAAGAAGCCCCAACTACCAGGCAGAGGAAGAGCTTGGCAACAGCTCATAGAAACATAGGCAAACTTCATAAATGGAACAAGTTCCAAGACAACTACTTCACCAGGAAGTTCAAAGAGATGACCTCTCATATCAAGAAGCTCACCTTGAAGCTTAACAAGGCTACATGCTTAAAGAAGCAAGGGTCCCCCAAACACTTAGAAAGAAGCAAGTCCATCACCAACAGTCCAAGGCAACCACGAGTTGCGCAACCCCACTGTCACTCCTCTGCAGATCCTGAAACAACGCAAAGGAGGAAGAGACACCATTCCGAGAGAGAGAACCGTAGATCAGTTATCCAACAAACCATTCAACCACCTCAACTACTTCAACAACATCAGGAAGTTCAGCACCATCAAAAACATCAACAACAACAACAAGAATCACCATATGCATACTCGGGATACTATTAAATGATGCATGAGTATCTCCCTTGAGAATACTTCAGACCTTTTGAGGTCCATCCCAATCCCACCCTTCATTGTATAATCCGCTTGTTGTGCTTTGATTTCTGTTTGCTATGTTTGCTTGCTGCTTCTATTGTTGTCTAAGTTTAAAATGTTTTTATGATTTTTCACTATTTTTCCTACCTTGAGTCCAATCCATAATTTGATGTACACAAAGACTGTGTAATTCAGGTTTGGGGAGGATTCGGGGGACTGCTATTAATGAAAATTTCTTTGTTTGTTCATTTGTCTCCAATTTGCATAGCATTTACATAGCATTTATTAGCATCTAAAAACCATAAAAATTTGAAAATTTCTCGAAAATCATTCTTCAAAAATAGAGTGTCATTCTAGTTGCATTTCATATAGTTGCATATAGGATGTTGAATTTTCATGTAGTTGCATATGCATAGGGAACTAGGAAGATGATAACCTTGTAAGTATGTTGTTTTCTCATAAAATGTTAGTGCCCTGGTTATTAGTTGTCTAATGCATCCTGAAATTGTCTGAAGTAAAACTGCACCTTGATTGGAATGTGAACTTGCATGATCATTTGTCTCCTGGGTCATGCTGTGATTTGAAGTTTGTTCCTATCTATTAGAACTTGAACTTGAATGTTTAATTATCATGTTTGTGTGTTGGATATGAACTCATGGATAGTATATACATATTTGGGTTATCTTCTACCTTTTACCACTCTTGTTAACCCAAGTAGAATCCCCACCCTTGAACCTTGCCTTCTTTCAAACCTTGAATTTACTACTGAGTGGCAGGACTTTTATGGAATGAGCTTGGTAGAACGTGTTAGGTTTGAACTGACAGGAATAGGGTCTCATGTAGTTCTAGTCCACGCTTTTTTGACTAGATAAGACTAGGTGGGATTCAGTTTTGAATGTTGGTTTGGGTGGAAATAAATGAAAGGGTATTGGTAGTTAGTAAAAAGGAAATGTTAAGAAAGAACCTTATGAGATTAAATGAAAAAGAATCAGAACATGCTAGTAGAAAGTCTAGGGGAACAATAGTATGCAAAGAGAAGTATGGTTAGTGCAGAATAAAAGAAAGTATATGAAAATTAATTCAAAAGGGTAAAAACCAAAGGATAGTATAAATGAAAAGGTCTAAAGGCATAAGTGTTTAAGTAAGAAGTTCCTGAAACAACTGGCAACTATTTAAGAAAGAAGTCTCTCCTAAGTGTAACAAGGGAAAGATGAAAAAGGGGGAATGTGAATGGGTATGATCACTTTGAGTTTCAAAAGGGTAGATTTAGGACTACTTATTGGGTTGATACGAGTTGATTCTATTCCCCTTGGATCTTTATCTTTGAATGAAGCTTTTTGGACAGAAACTCAACTTTAAGTGAAGAACAGTTTCTAGAACTTGTGGAACTTGATGATAATGGAAAATGGACGAAATAGAGATGAGAATGATGATAAAACAAACAAGAGATGATGATCTTGTTTGAGAGATGAATGGATTCTCAAAAGACTGCGCTTCCAGAATTGTGGTGGTTTGGCTCTCACCACTTAGAATTGTTTTGAGTCAATAGTATAAGGGTTTTAAAATGAAAATTGACTGATTTTATTGATAGATTTCGAGCACATTATATAGAAGAACAGAAAGGTACATGCACCTTCTCTTGGAAATAACTAAACAATTTTAAATGCTGGAAATTAAATGAAAGCATGCAAAAAGTTGGTTGTTGAGTCTAACTTCGAAATTTAAATGCTTTATAAGTAGAAAATATATTTTCCCTCCTTTGATCAAGTAATAACTAAGTAACTTAGGCGAAAGTGAATTATCAAGCCTCATTAAAAACCTTTGCATAGAAAACCCATTGGGACAAAATCTTGNTTACTTAGTGTATTAACTTGATCTTCTTCTTCATTTGCATATGTGTAGATGTTGTAGATGTCCCTTGGTGTTGAGTCTCCTAGTTGCATCCTCTTGAGTGAACTCTTGACTCCTTTAGCTAACTCTTTAGCCTTAACTCTAGTGATCACTCCATCTGTTACTTTGAAAGATTCTTCTTAATCTTGCATCTCCTGTATCTCTTCATCCTTTGAGTCTCCTTGTGAGTAGCTGGTTTAAATCACATCATCCTCTCCCACTTAAAAAGGATTTGACTTCAAATCCAAATTTGAAACATAAGGAATAAGATCAGAAACATTGAATGAATTACTCACATTATACTTCCCTTGGAGATCAATTTGATAGGCATTGTTGTTGATTCTCTTGGTCACTTGGAATGGTCCATTTATTCTAGGCATGAACTTAGACTTCCTTTCAGCTGGAAATCTTTCTTTCCTTAGGTGAACCCACAGTAGATCACCTTCCTCAAAGATCATCTCCTTTCTTCCCTTATTAGCTTGCTTTGCATATAATCTGGTTTTATGCTCTATGTTTTGCTTAGCTTTCTCATGTATTTTCTTAACCTGTCCAACTTTCTTCTTTCATCTAAGCTGCATCTTTCCCTTAAAGGTAAAGAAATTAAATCCAAAGGAGATAAGGGGTTAAAT
Organism: Iberis pinnata; assembly: GCA_900406425.1. Classification (NCBI taxonomy): domain Eukaryota; kingdom Viridiplantae; phylum Streptophyta; class Magnoliopsida; order Brassicales; family Brassicaceae; genus Iberis; species Iberis pinnata. Next base: position 37,871 of record OVBE01000088.1, on the reverse strand, counting down.
CCATAAACAATTTCAAAAGGTGAAAACATTGTGGCAGAATGTTGTGCATGATTATAAGCAAACTCAACATGAGGCAAACATTCTTCCCAAGAATTTAAATTACTTCTTACCAATGTCATAAGAAATGTAGATAATGATCTATTTACCACTTCAGTTTGGCCATCAGTTTGAGGATGACAAGTAGTAGAAAATGTCAGCTTGGTTCCCAACTTAGCCCACAAAGTTTTCCAGAAACGACTAAGAAATTTGGTATCTCTATCAGAAACTATCACCCTAGGCATTCCATGAAATCTCACAACTTTTCTAAAGAATAGATTATCAACATTAACAATAAGCCATTTTAGAGAATCTATCTACAACAACATAAATGGAATCCCAACCAGTTTTAGTCCTAGGCAATCCTACCACAAAGTCCATAGAGATATCAGTCCAAGGATGTAATGGAATAGGCAAAGGAGAATACAAACCATATGGTTGAACCTTAGACTTAGCATGTTTGCAAATCGCACATCTAGCACAGATTTTCTCAACGTCTTTGCGCATGTGAGGCCAATAGAAATGATCTTGTAAAGCTTTAAAAGTCTTTGCCACACCAATATGTCCAGCAAGACCACCTCCATGTGATTCCCTGACTAGTAATTCTCTCACAGAACCATTAGGCACACAAAGTTTATGATTATAAAACAGGTAATCATCTTGCCTATAGTAGTTTCCACTAGCAAACTTTTCACAACTCTTGTAAGGTTCACTAAACTCCTGATCAGTTTTGTATAAATCCTTTAACAGTTCAAATCCTATGAGTTTAGAATTTAGAGAAGATAGTAGAGTGTACCTTCTGGACAATGCATCAGCTACTACATTGTCTTTACCTTTTTTTTACTTAATGACATATGGAAAAGTTTCTATAAACTCTATCCATCAAGCATGTCTCTTGTTAAGCTTTTTTTCCTTTGAGATGATTCAGTGACTCATGATCTGTGTGAATGACAAACTCCTTGGGCCAAAGATAATGCTTCCAAGTTTGTAATCCCCTAACCAATGCATAAAGCTCTTTATTATAAGTAGGGTAGTTGATTGTTGATCCTCCGATTTTCTCACTAAAATAAGCAATTGGTTTCTTATCCTGCATCAAAATAGCTCCAATTCCAATACCAGATGCATCACATTCTATTTTAAAAGTTTTCAAGAAATATGGTAACATAAGTAAAGGAGAGTTAGTAAGCTTTTCTTTGAGGGTCTGAAATGCTTTTTTTCAGCTTCTTCCCATTTGAATCCCATTTCTTTCTTAATCTCTTCAGTAAGTGGTGCTGCTATAGTACTAAAGTCTTTGACAAACCTCCTATAAAAACCAGCAAGTCCATGGAAGCTTCTCACTTCTCCAACAGTTTTAGGACTTGGCCAATCTTTAATGGCTTTTATCTTCTCTTGATCGACTTTAACACCATCTTCACTTACTACAAAACCTAAGAAGACAAGGTTCTCCGTACAAAAAGTGCATTTACTCAAATTATCACAGAGAGATTCTTTCCTAAGAACATCTAGAACATATTTGATATGCATAAGGTGTTCTTCTAGATTCTTACTATAAATCAGTATATCATCAAAGTAAACAACAACGAATACTGCTATAAAGTTTCTAAGCACGTGATTCATTAATCTCATAAGAGTATTAGGTGCATTGTTAAAGAAAATGGCATAAAAAGCCAATCATATAGCCCGTGTTTTGTTTTAAAAGCAGTTTTTCACTCATCACCTTCCTACATCCTAATCTGAAGATAACCACTTTTAATATAAATTTTAGAAAAGATAGTGGAACCACTTAACTCATCTAGCATATCATCTAATCTAGGAATAGGGTGGTGATACTTTACAGTGATGTTGTTGATGGGTCTACAATCCACACACATTCTCCATGTGCCATCCTTTTTAGGTACAAGTAAGACTGGTACAACACAAGGACTCATGCTTTCTCTTATGTGGCCTTTTCTCATTAACTCCTCAACTTGCCTCTGAAGTTCTTTAGTTTCAAGAGGATTGGTCCTATAGGTTGGTCTATTAGGTAGTGTTGATCTTGGAATAAAGTCTATTTTATGTTCTATGCCACGAATTGGTGGGAGACCTTTTGTTGCTTCTTCAGGGAAACCATCACTATATTCCTGCAATAGTTTAGACATACCACTAGGAAGTTCCTGTGCAAGGTTAGTAAAACTCACAAGAGCTTCTCTATAGACAAATAGCAAAACTGGTTTTTCTGAATAAAGAGTTCGTTTTACTTCACCAGGTTTAATATAGAGGCTTATACTTAGAGGTTTATCATTCTCCTTTTCATCCTTAAGTTTCTTAACAACTTGATCTAGATAAATTTGACTAGGAGTTAAAGGTAAGAGTGTAACCTGCCTGTCTTGAAATTCGAATGAGTACTTATTGGTGTAACTATTATGCATAACTTTTCTATCGAATTGCCATGGCCTTCCCAACAGTATGGGACTTGATCCCATGGGCAGAACATCACACATTACTTCATTTTCATATTTTCCAATATTAAAAGGCACATTAACTTGATGAGTAACCTGTAGTTGTCCTCCCTCATTAAGCCATTGTAGTTTGTAAGGTCTAGGGTGCTCAATGGCCTTAAGATTCAGCTTCTCAACCATACTTTCACTAGCTGCATTAGTACAACTTCCTCCAATGATGATGAGGCTGCATACTTTGTCTTTAACAAAACAGCGTGTGTGAAACAAGTTATCCCTTTGCTCTGTTTCTTCTGTCTTGTTTTGAACACTAAAAGTTCTTCTTGCTACAAGCATTTCACCAACAACTGGTGCTTCTTCTTCTTCTTCTGATTCAGATTCAGATTCAGATTCAGATTCAGAAATTATGTCTACATTGTCAAGCAACAGGAAAGTCTTCTTGCTAGTACATTCTTTTGCCATGTGATCCATTCCTTGACATTTAAAACATCTAATTCGACTGCTGCCACCATCTGAAGAAACAATACCTTTACCTTTGTAATCTGGTTTAGGTTCATCTTTGATATTAGTAGAGGCTGGCTTGTAGTCTTTGTTCTAAGATGGTTTGTTGTCCTTGTAGTCTTTAGGCTTTGTTGATCCAGAGGTAAAGCTTGGTTTACTAGTTCTTCTTTTATTCTGAATTTCAATCAGCTCAGCCTTGTGTACCATCTCTTTAATATCTAGATAGGATTAAAGCTCTAGTTTATCTTGTATATCTCTGTTTAATCCTCCCAAGAATCTAGACATTGTAACTTCATCATCTTCATTCAAATCTGCTCTAATAAGAAGCATCTCCATTTCTTGATAATAATCTCTAACTGAGTTGCTGCCTTGAGTGAGCATTCATAGTTTGTTTAGTAACTCCCTGTTGTAGTGATTTTGTACAAACCTTCCCCTCATATAGGTTTTGGGCTATTGCCATGTAGCATCTCTGGATTACCACATCTTCTTTTAGTAATATTCAGTTGTTCCCACCATAATAAAGCATAATCACTAAATTCAGAGACAACAATCTTCACTTTGTTGGGCTCATAAGTTCCTTGACAATCAAAGTTGGATTCCATCTTCATTTCCCAATCTAAATAAGCTTTAGGGTCATTCTTTACTTGAAATGATGGAAACTTGACTTTGACGTGATCAAGTTGTTGTCTAACGTGATCTCTGTTATGTCTTCCACGTATATGGCCTCTTATACTCTGATCTGATCCATGGCTGCCATAATAATCATCATAACCTAGGTTATTGCGTTCTTCTTCTCTAGCTTCTCTTGCTGCTCTAGCCTCTCTTGCTTCTCTATCGATCCTAGCAGCTTCTGAAGGTGTAGGAGTATGTTCGGATTCAGAATGAGAATGCTTTCCAAATTTTTCTCTAAGTTGCGGAACAAGTCTTTGTTGAGATTCAAGCAATATTTATTTGAACTGCTCAATAATCTATGGAAAAATAGTTGTATTGGCCATGATTCCTATATCAAATAAAACAAACTCGTAGTAAACAAGCACAATAACACCCAAAAAACATATTCAAAAACAGAAAACCGAACGAAAATCAAAACAGTTCTGGTTTTGTGCAATAGAAGTTGAAGGGTCAAACTAGGGTTTTAGAATTCTTATGGTTTGGCTCTCACCACTTAGAATTGTTTTGAGTCAATAGTATAAGGGTTTTAGAATGAAAATTGACTGATTTTATTGATAGATTTAGAGCACATTATATAGAAGAAGAGAAAGGTACATGCACCTTCTCTTGGAAATAACAGAACAATTTTAACTGTTGGAAATTAGATGAAAGCATGCAAGAGGTTGGTTGTTGAGTCTAACTTTGAAACTTAAATGCTTTCTAAGTAGATTAATATTTTCTACTTGAGATCAAGTAATAACTAACTAACTTAGGCGAAAGTTAATTATCAAGCCTCGTTAAAAACCTTTGCATAGAAAACCCATTGGGACAAAACCATGCAAAGGAAAAGAGTGCAAGATAACCACTTAGTTACATAGTGTATTAACTTGATCTTCTTCTTCATTTGCATAGGTGTATTTTTTATAGATTTCCTTTGGTGTTGAGTCTACTAGCTACATCCTCTTGAGTGAACTCTTGAATCCTTTAGCTAACTCCTTAGCCTTAGCTCTAGTCATCACTCCATCTGTTACTTTGAAAGCTTCTTCTAAATCTGGCATCTCCTCTATCTCTTCATCCGTTGAGTCTCCTTGTGAGTAGCTGGTTGGAATCACATCAACGAGTGGCGTTGAAGTTCCTCTCTATGTTCGTTAACCAGTTATCTGCAGCTATAGGGTCGGTACTCCCACCGTAATGAGCGGTTCCCAAAGTCTGCATTTACTTAACCAATGATGTTAACTTTGGTACGTCTCTAGGTGGAGTCTGCTGCTGATCTAACCGCTAAAAAAGATGGTCCTCAAAGGCATCCCAGCGAACCCTTCCTCTCTGCGGAATCTGCCTTTGTTGTTGTTGAGGATGTCTAACTTGTACGGAGTTGTCCGCTATGAACTCAACATTCATCGCATTAGATGTACTCCCATGATGGCCCGAATTCCCCATATTTTGAAATTCCAGTCCTTCCATTTCAAAATTATCTCCTTCTGATTCTGTTCAGTCTCAGCATGCAATGCATTAACGCTGCTCGAATAAAGCTTAATGTTCGGTTGATATTGTTGGTTTGGCGCCTCACACAGCGGTATCGGTCCCCGATGTCTTGGAGGCATCATAACAAAATAATCTAAGTATTACTCCCAATCAACAAACCCATACAAAGGAACAATGCCGATTTTGTTAACTAGCCTTTTACGACAGTTTTAGACTCGATAAAAATTTTAAATCAAGTGTCATGTGAACATGGCGAACCATGCTCTGATACCACCTTGTAACACCCCCGATCACGACTAGAAGAGGAGCATCACATTGATTCTATACTTAGGCGACTTATCGAGTTTCAAAACGAATCCAAAACCTCAAACAAAATGACTAAGTACAAAATCCCATGTTAACGCCATTAAAGGCTTGCCAACCCAAATGACGCTAGGCTGTTAGTACTGTCCGGACTAGACAAAGCATCATATGAAACCATGTTTATGTTAAACATAATTCTTTTATATATATAAACTTAGAAACATTTACAAAACATATATTACATAGGTTTTGGCCCGAGCCTAACGCTCAAAACGTACATGTACAAGCAAACATATATTTTACAAAAGGCTACACAAATCTACAAGTGGCAACCTATTGTTCCTCTAGTCCTCTAAGTCCCTTTATGGTTTCCTACAAAAGAGAGTGAGATGTGAGCAACTACTAAGCTCAGTGAGTTATGTCCGCAATCTACACCAACAATTCCCCCATAAATAACTAAACATACAATAAAATCAACAAGCATAAGTTAGACCGTTTTAATGCTTAAGTTTTAGTAGTAAGTTTTAATAATTAAAATTCTTAGCGTTTGATATCCTTAACAAAACACCAAATCATTCGACACCATCTCAATCACTTGAAATCACAAAGGCTTAACAAGTGACAATGGTTCGATCACTCATACCGGCACCATCTTAATCACACCCCACAAGTGACAATGGTCCAACCACAACCAACGACATTATCTCAATCACTCCACGAGTGACAATGGTTCAATCCAAAAACAACACAAACCCAAAAAATCCATAAGGCATATCAACCCGCTTAGTTAATTATCCATACGTTTTTACTAGCGAACCTTCAATCAATCACAAAAGAACATAAGGCAATCAAGACTCAATCAATACTCTCTTTCGCAGGTCAAACATGAACCGCAACTCACCTTAACAATGTTTTGTTTTGCAGCTGTTGGATGGCTTAAGGCTGATTCGAGAATGATCTAGGATAGATTCTGATTCTTCCTTACAAACTGATCCGTGTGTGATCAAGACAGGTTTGGATGGCTTATTAAGATAGATCCGTAAGTGGTCCAGGACAGGTTTGAATTCTCCCTTGCTTGATCTTAAAACTAAACTGAACTTGTTTCTTGATTCTAATTTTTCAGAGCTTTGGTAGTGATTTCGTTTTTGTGTGGGAAAATAAAGGGTCTTGGGCATATATATATAGAGTGGGTGTAAGCTGGTGGGAGCAACTTACGTTTCTTCTCAGGAATCAAACCAAGGTGGTTGCGAGTTGTGTGCTTCACCAACCAGCATGGTTACTCACGCCCACACACGCCCAACACACTCATACACACACCTAGCCCACACCCACACAACATTCCCACAAGCTTAAGCAGCTCAATGAGCATCTCGAGAAGGCACTCATGCTGCTTACTCATCTGTACCAAGCACACACACACAGCACGATCCAATCATTGATTCTTTGGCTCGAGCGTAACTCAAGAACTGATCAAGTACAGTCTTTCCTGACCAGCTTACGATACTTAGTTTGAAAATTAACTTAAATCCAATGGTTCTTGAGTTTTCTCGGGACTACCAGTTCACCCAACTAGAAAAGTTAACATCCATAACGATTCTTGGTACAATCTTTCCGCACATTCTTTCTAGAGTTCTTGTGCGGGTCACTACAGTGACATTGTACGGTGTACCCCTTGAACCTTTCCCATGCTTTTCAGAGTGTTTCAGCATTCCTTTGTGCGAAACCAAATATATCATTCCTCAACCTTGTTGTCCATTATGTAGAGAAGAATTTGGCAAGAAAAGCCTTCTTCCAGTCATTCCAGGATGTGATGGAATTCTGAGGTAGAGCCTTCTCCTAATGGTGTGATTTATCACCCAAAGAGAATGGGAAAATGCGGAGTTTGAAAGCGTCCTCACTTACTCCATTAATCTTGGTAAGACTGCAGAGTCTGTCAAACTCGTCAAAATGATCCAGGGGCCTTCTATTGGCAGCCCATGAAACTTGTTCGCCTGAACCATTTCTATCAACGTGTGCTTGATTTGAAAATTGTTGTTGTTCACAGCACCAATAGGTCGCCCACCGGGAGGAGCGTTGTTGTTGTTCTTTATTTCTAAACCCAACCATCTCAAGTGATCCAAACGTTCTTGTTCCCTTCTAGCTCGAGAGTGTTCCCGTTCAAGGGCACGGATATCGTCAACGAGTGGCAATATGTCAGTTGGTCATCTACTTCTCAAGTTCATACACAGTGCTGTAAGTACCTGAAAACAGAGAAACAAAGTGAGAATGGGTAAGTACCTGAAAACAGAGAAACAAACACCCAATTGGCAACGACGGCAAATTGATAGTAAGATTTTTACGGTTTTAAACTACTTCAATTCCCTACTACATTATCATAGTCATTGTATCATATAGGGTGTCAATCAAAATGGTTGATGCTATTACCCACTGTAGATATGATCAAACCTATTAATTCAAGCCAAGTAAATAAAAGAGTTTATTAACTAAGAATTCTAAATAAACAAAATATGTTGGAAATAAAACAGGACAATAAAGCTATCATGCATCCTACAAAGGAAAACTAAAGAGTAAACTACAAGTAACCAAAAATAGAAAAAAAAAATTGTACTAAACTCCAATAAGGAAAAACAGTTCCTAAGGATGGGGGTAATTGTACTGAACAACCTATGTGTCTAACATACGTCAAACAAGAGCTATCCCTAGAAAACATATTCATAAACAACCAAATTCAATCTCTTGACGGATGATCTCAAGCTAAGCAATATCCAGACCTAACTCTTGTTAACGGAACACTACCTAGCAGACATGAAGAAACAATTCGTTAAAGACAATAAACACCCTAGAAAACCAATCTCTTGGGCTAGGAATGTAAATCTCTGAAATTACCTTGTTCAGGCATTTCATCAGACACCATTTGGGTGCGGAAATGCCTAAGTTCATATTTCATTCGGTTAGAAGGAAATAAGCATTAAAACGAATAAACAAAAGGGATCTATAAACAATCAAGCTTAGACACCTAGGATAAACAAGGATTCAACATTAATCTACCCCATCTTTATAAACCTGGGAAACTACTAACTACACATGGTGACTATGAAATCAGAAAACAAAACTTCTAAACAATTCATCAGAATTAAAAGTAAACCCTTATGAACAGTAACAACAACAACCAGAAAATTGGAAGATGTTGATCAAGAACAATAAGAACATAAACCCAGAAAAACAATACAGAAGAATAGGCTATTCTCTTTTTTAAAATATGTCGACCAGGAGATTTTGAAGCAGCATAAACGATTTGGATTATACCGACTACCATCAACCAAGGAGAAAACATATATTGTGCGTGGTGATCCTGAACAATAATAACAAAAACTCTAAAAATGGTGATCAAGTGAAATAGGAGCAAAACCCAGAAATGATGATCAACTCAGAAAACAAGATTAAAAGCACAAAATAGAAGATTAATATGCACCAAATAATCTTGACCCTTAAACTAAGCATGAAAATGAAGAAGTCATAAGCAAAACATGAATTTCATAAGAAATCAAGGTTTGATCATCCAAGAAGATTCAAAGGGAAAACAAAGAGAAAAACCTAAAAGAAAGACACAAAATATATCTTAGGTTCAAATGGAGGAGAATTAGAGTTTATATAGTGGTTTAGGAAAAACACTAAACAACTAAAAAAAAATGATTAAAATTTGTAATGATTAAGCTTGATCTTTAAGTATGGCTCAAACTAGTTCATCGAGTCGAGTTTGGGCTGGTGATCGAGTCATTTTCGCCGGGTGATCAAGCCCATTTAGCTTAGGTGATCGAGTTAGCTTGCCTTGAGATCGAGTTGGGATGTTCGGGTGATCGAGCCTTGTTTGAAGTTGAGATCGAGTCGGGCATTTGGGGGTGATCGAGTCTGGCTTGATCCATGATCGAGTCCAGCTCGATTGTGTGATCAAGTTCGGCTCAATCCGTGATCGATTGGCACATCGAGTTAGCTTGGCCTTCTGGTCAGGTATGGCTTGAAAATTTTATTAATTCCGACTTGATGTCTGGTCCGGCTCGTCAATTTGATCGAGTCCGGCTTGATGTTTGGTCGAGTTTGGCTCAACATTTTGATCGAGTCCAGCTCGATGTCTGGTCGAGTTTGGCTCGACAATTTGATCGAGTCTGGCTTGATGTCTGGTTGAGTTCGGCTCGATATTTGGCTTGATGTGGAATTTGGCCCTGGTCAAGTTCGGCATTTGAAATAGTCTGGTTCTGATTGAGTTGGTTCCAGTCTGTGCATTTCCTTCTCCTTCTCCAAATTTCCACATAATGTCCCGAAAACTCTCTAAATTCCTAAAACATCTCGAATATGCACATGTATGCAAATGCTAATGCAGAACTACCTAGAAATCCAAACTCACTAAGAAATCCTATGGATGATAGAAATCTTATCAGTCTTAGCGTGCTATCTAATCAATAGGACTTCAACACAAACTCTTAAAGACATCTCTCAAATTCTTAATAGGCATAAACCATTTCTTAGTCATCTAAAAGTATTTGGTTGTGTTTTCTTTGTGTTTATTCCAGGAGATCAAAGAAGTAAGCTTGATGCTAAGAGCATCAAAGCCATGTTTCTAGGATACTCCGTAAACCAGAAAGACTATAAGTGCTATGATTCATTGGCAAGAAGAGTTCTTGTCTCACGGGAGGTCAAGTTCATTGAAACAAAAGGCTTCTACGATGAGAAGAATTGGGACAATTTAAAGGATTTGTCTATATTAACTTCGTATAGGGAAGAAAATTTTAGGATACTTTTGGAGAATCTTGGGGTCACAAACCAAGACTCTAAGAACATGAGGATCAAAGTCATCTCGGTTCACCGGTTCATGATCAAGGGGGAGCTCAAGACTCTTCCGTACAAGATCAAGGGGGAGTTCAATTGGACCAAAATCAAACTCAAGAACAAGGACTACTAGCCTTCAGAGCAAGTACAAGAATCAAATATCCTTCATCACATTGGCGGAACACAAGGGTCTACTATAATAGTAAAGTCGTAGCTCACCCTATTCAGAAAGTGTGTTCCATGGCAAACTTTCCCGAGACACATCAAGCTTTTACAAGTAAGATAGATCAAGAACAAGTTCCAAGATCTTACAATGAAGCTGTTGAGGTCAAGTATTGGACAAAACCTATAGACAATGAACTCAAAGCCATGATGAATAATCAAACATGGAAATAGGAGGATCTACCCAAAGGCAAGAAGGCCGTAACTTCAAAATGGGCGTTCACCATCAAGTACAAGGCAAATGGTGAAATTCAAAGGCACAAAGAAAGATTGGTAGTTAGAGGCTTTACCCAAATATATGAAGAATACTACCTTGATATATATGCTCTGGTGGCCAAGATTCACACGGTATCACCACATGCGAAATCCTAAGGTGCACAATTGGTACATGATTGATCATATATTGAGGTACCTTATGGGAGCCCTCTGGCAAGGTGTTTGGATGGGATAAAAGAACAACACTGAAATAGTAGGCTACTGCGATGCTGATTGGGTTAGAGACCGGAATTATAGGAAGTCTACAACTAGGTATTGCACTTTCATAGGAGGCAACCTAGTGACATGGAGGAGCAAGAGGCAAAAGTTTGTTTCATGCTCAAGCACTAAAGCATAATACCGGGCCATGAGGTCTGACCAATGAACTAATATGGCTAAAAGTCTTATTGAAGGATTTGGGGATCAAGAGACATGAGCCAATCACTATGCATTATGACAACCAAACGGCCATTCACATCGCATCAGACAACGTCTTCCACGAGAGGACTAACCATATCGAAGTCCGCTGCCACAAAGTGAGACAAGCTGTGGAATAAGGGACCATACTACCATGTTACACGAGAAGCTCGGACCAATTGGCTGACATATTCACTAAAGCAGCCAGTATCAAAGTTTGTGAATCCATTCATGGAAGACTTAGGCTCACAAGCATTATCAAGGAGTACATACCATAACCGTGGAGCCTTGTACTCTTTTATTATAGGGAGTTTCATCCCAAGTGGTTTTATTTTAAAATGTTTTAATGAGGCTTGGTCTTCATGACTCCAAGTTTAGCCAATCACCTCGGCAAAAATTGAGGGGGAATGTTAAGTTTTGGGCATCATCGACAAAGGCTTAAGAAATGGTAAAGAAAAGGTTCAGAAATATATGAGGATTGGAAAACATGAGGAAAGGCCTAAATAAATGGAGAAAATATGACTTGGCCTAAAACTAGGCCAAGTCGGGTCAAGACCCGGCAACCATGCACAAAAAATGGGCCAACCATGCACAAAGCATCGAGCTGGGAAGCAAAACACGCATTCGGGCAAGTTAGCGTGTGTACGAAGTTGGAAACATGGAACGCAAGTTATCGGGCCATGCGAGTGATTGGATAAGTGGTCTAGTGAACAATGCGCATTATCGAGCCTGGCCATACAGAGGATCAAGCCAAAAATGCAGAGGATCAAGCTATCAGACAAAGGATCAACCCAAAGCAGAACAATGCGCAGAATTGAGCCGCAGTACAGAGTATCAAGCCAACGACGTGCATTTTCCAACGATAGCCATCGAGAAACTTAGTGAGCAGGGATTCTCGGCCAAAACCAACGGTATATTGACCAAACCAGATTTTCTCGAGCTATTTGTATAAGGATGCTTCTAGAAGTCTCGATATAGCCGTTGATCACACTTTGGCCAAGACTCCACCTTTGCGTCTAGGGTCACCAAAGACATGCGTCAAAATGGTCCGCTCATGGTCCGTACACGCGGTTTTGAGCTGCTTTTTGATTTTACCCATATTTTCACCTTATGTAACTTATCTTTACCATTTTAAGGGAGATCCTAGGTTTGTCTAGGATCACCTATTTAAACATTGTATGCGCCGCATTTCTAAATAAACGAAGAAAGATTTTCCCTTTACTTTTCTCTCAAAATTGAATTCTCACTCTCTCTTGTTCTTGAGCTTTATCCGCCATGGATAGAGCTTGATATTCTCTCAAACTTTCATGGTATCATAGCGAAAAGCTCCTTTACCGTTCATACTTACGCTTAAAATCTCATTCTCATAGTCTTTTCACTCTAAATCTCACTTCTTTTTCAAAATCTCATTCTCTTAGTCTTTTCACTTTCAGTCATTCTGTTCAAAAGCTCATGGATATTCAGAAGAATTTACCCGTGGTTCTTAAAGTAATCAACTACCTCTTGTTGGCAAGAACCATCAAGATATTTCTCGGAGGAAAGGGGTTGTGGAACCATATTGTGAAGACTGGTCCAACCTTGAAGAATAAGAAAGATCCCAAGAAGGATACTGCTAAAGATGACTCCAAAGATGGAGAAGAAGAAGGTGATGATAAGGAATCAGCCGAAAAATAGGAAGAAGATGAAGATACCACCGAGGAAGACAAATGGTTCCAAGACGACCAAATGGTCGTTGGAGTCATACAAACCTCTTTGGATCCGTCACTACTCGAAGCATACTCTTACTGTGAGACTCCCAAAGAGCTATGGGAGACTCTTCAAAAGGTCTTTGGGAATATCTCTAACCTTGGCTGATTCTACGAGGTGAAGAATGCTCTTAGCGATTCAAGAAAGATGATATGGAGTTCAACACCTATTTCATAAAGTTTAGGGCGCCATGGGCCAAACTAGAGATGCTTCAACCTTTCACTCTTCTTCCCACTGTTTTGAGTGAAATGAGAGAACAAGAGAAGATCTTTGGTCTACTATTCAATCTCAAGTAAGATTGATCAAGAGCAAGTTCTAAGATCTTAAAATGAAGCTGTTGAGTTCAAGCATTGGAGAAAAGCTATACAAAACGAACTTAAAGCCATGATGAATAATCAAACATGGAAACAGGAGGATCCACCCAAAGGCAAGAAAGCCGTAACTTCAAAATGGGTGTTCACCATCAAGTACAAGGAAAATGCTGAAATTGAAAGGCACAAAGAAATGGAGAAAATCCGACTTGGCCTAAAAGTAGGCCAAGTCGGATGAAGACTCGACAACCATGCACAAAAATGGGCCAACTGATGTCTCTGCATTTTACACGTTTTAGGAATGAATTTATCATCATTTTAGGTTCATTTAGTTGTCAAAAGGTTATAACCATTGGCTTTCTAGTAAGTTGACGTTTTTAGATTGTTTTGCATAAGCATTCGCATACATGTGCATTTTTGAGATATTTCAGGTACTTAGGGAATTTTCTAAACAGCATGGACAAGTTGAAGAAGGAGTAGAAAGTGCAAATATCAAACAACTTGATCACGACGACGAAACCATATCAACAAAGCCAACTCAACAAAACCATCTCGATGAAGCCAACTAGATCACACGTAATGAAGACAACTCGACCAGACGTGATGAAGCCAACTTGATCACACACGAAGATGCCAACTCGACCAAACATGATGAAGCCAACTCGATCAAACGTGATGATGCCAACTCGACCAGACGTGCCGAAGCCAACTTGAACACGACTTTCCATCACCAACTTGATCTGTGCTCTTTTATACCAAGTGAAGCATCATGATCCATCACCAACTCGAGTACAGATCGATCTCAGCTCATCCAAACCCCAACCAAGCACTACACTCGGCCATGGAGCTCAGTTGAATTGTTCTTAATAAAATGGGCGTATCTCCTTATTACTTCGGTCAAATCTATCAATATTGGTCTTGTTAGAAAGCTTAATTCCAGACCTACAACTTTCGTGAAGAAGTCAAGCCAAAATTTCTAAGGGAAAGGCCTGACAAGTCGTCAGATTTGAATAACAGATATTCTGCCGAGAAGTTTGACATGTTGATAGTATATGATGCATAACTCTTTACCCATACGACCATTCTTTGTGATCTTGGACTTTCTGGAAAGTGAAATTCAATGCTAACAACTCGAGTCCAAAATATCAATGCAAATTCTTATAAACATGCGGTTTCAACCAAGCATTCAAGCTTGATCAATGAATTTGATCATCAGCTCGAGTTCAACCCATCCAGAATGCTCAACTCAACCACCAGCTCGAGTTCAACCCATCCGGAATGCTCAACACGACCACCAGCTTGAGGCAGCCCATCTGAAGCCCAACTTGTTTGCATTTTATTGGTCTAGGGTTTTCCTAAATACTTGAACTCGAATTTGACCAAAACTTATGCTTTTATGCTTTATTTTATGTTCTTCTTTTAGGTTTTTCTCCCTATTTTTACCTTTTAATGTTGTTGGATGATCAAATGAAAATATTTATGAAATTCATCTTTTTTTTTAATGATTTGTTCTGATTTTTTTTTTTTAGATTAAGGGTCATAAATATCTGGTGCATGTTGATCTTTCATTTTAATATTTGGTTATGATCATTGTTTTCTAGGTTTCTGCTCACTGTTTTCTATGTTTTTTTTTCTTGCTGCTCTTGATCATCATCTTCTGGGTTTATGATATTTCTATTCTTTATGTTCTTAAGAGTTTGATCTTCGATCCTGATGATTTTCTTAGTAGTTTCGTTTTCTGGGTTTTTTGATTTCGTGCTCATCATGAGTAGTGACTACTTTTCCTGGTTTCTGAGGATGGGGTAGATTGGTGATGATTCCTTGTTTCTCCTAGACATTTGATACACTCAGATTTTAACCTTAATATATTCACTGAAAGTGCACAGCAAACACAGTAGTATAAGAGGGATCGAATCCACAGAGACCAAGAACGTACGACTCTCAGTTTAAAATCGAATTAAGCTAAGAACATATTAAAGTAATGGGTGTGATTAGAAAGTAGAAATAACGATAAATTAAAGACTATTGTAAAAAAATAATGAAAACGCTAGGCAATAGAGAATTCCATAGGTATTAAGGTTAAAAGTCAAGGTCAACATGCATGATTTTCTTTGAAAATTGTTCCCAACTCAAAAGACAACATTAGACTAATTTTTCCCGAAGTATTAGATCTCTATGTTTAAATCACTAAATAAAAACTCCTGCCGTATTTAGATGATTCAAGCATGCATTAATTTCAGATTCGATATCTTCATAAGCCCCTAAGACAATACTCCCGCAAGCAAGGACACTTATTCATCTAGAATAGATCAAACTTCTAAACCAAATCCTTTTGACTTTATAATTCTAAGATTAATGAACTAGTTAGCTACTCTAATTCATATTAGTAACAAATCTAGACTAAGAACCTAACAAATCAAACCCATTCTATCAAACCCTAACAATTAACCTGGTTTCCCTAGGAAACCTTAAAACCTTACAATTAGACTACTCAGACATGATAACGAAAAAGAAAATCATAGATAGAGTAGACATTGCAGAATTCAAAAACCAAATTGTATATAAAGTTGATCAGAGTTCAGAAATCTTCTCAAATCCAAATTAGATCTCTTCTCTCTGAGAAAAGCTCTCTAAAAACTAATAAATCGATCTCTCTAAAATAACACGAGCCAAAAGGCTTTTATAGTCTCAAAATACAACGAAAATAAAAACCCAATAAACAAAAAAACCAATAATAAGTCTTGAGGAATGCGTTGTTTTTCCTGATTTTATTCCTGCTCGTGTTAAGGGATCGATCGATCCTTAGAGCGATCAATCGATTTGGGCATCAAAGGGGACTGATTGATCCATGTGGGATCGATTGATCCATGTGGGATCGATCTGATTTTCCATAAGTTCTCCAGGGACTTGGATCGATCGATCTCCCATGTATGCAGGTTCATCGACTTCTTCTACCGGAACTTCATTAGCTTGTCTTTTTTCTTTACTTCCAGCCAAAGGTTTCCCACTTCTCAGTGACAGCATTCACAAATTCTTTCTTGGAATTTGAATCAGACATCCAACGAAGAAAACTAGTTGGTCTCTTGACAGATTCATAGGTTTGAGCAACTTGAGTATCCAAATGCTTGACATGAGTAGATGGTGCTTCAGATTTTGGGTTCAAATCATTATACATATTATCCATCTTGACATTTAGGTTCCTTTGAGTTTGTTGCGGAAAATTCAGTATCTTTTGGAGCATGGCGTCCATCTTGTTCTCTTGCTGAACTTCTGGTGGAGGTGCTTGTTGATAAACAAGCTGAGATTGTTGTGGAAAGCTGCCTGAATTGTAGTTTTGAACAAAGCCTTTATTTTGGTTTCCTTGAAAACCAGTTCCTCCAGTGTTCTGACAAAAATATTTCCTGAAAATCTGCACATTATTACTCCCCCTTGATATATTGCCCTTGTTGAAACCTAGATTATATTCTTGGTTGTACACACTCAGACCATGGCTATTGATGTAGCTCACTTCTTCTTCTAAAGATTCAGGTTCTTGGAATGCAAATCAATTTGCTTCAATCTTCTCTACATCTTCAGAAAATTGACTTGTCTCTGATTTTGGTTCTTGAGAAGTTGAGTAAGAAGCCCTTTTACTTCAGCTAGTTCAGAGGATTCTGATCTAGATGATCTTCCTCTTCTATCATAGTCTGGACAATGGTTGCTGTTACTCGTAGCTCGATTGTCTATCAGCTGATATGATTCATGCACTGGCTTAGTCATGAAATCTCCATTACTAGCTGTATCTAGAAAAAGTCAATATTGTTGTTCGATACCTCTGTAAAACGTGTTGATGAGATTTAGCTCAGAAAATCCATGATGAGGACAATCCCTTAGATACTCTTTGAATTGATCCCATGCCTCAAAGAAGGACTATACAGGACCTTGATGAAACTGAGATATATTTCTTCGAAGATTATTAGTCCTAGTATTTGTGTAGAAATGGCTCAAGAACTTTGATTTGCAATCATCCCAAGTTTCAATGGAGTTGGGTGGTAGAGATTTTAACCACCTTAGAGCTTTTTCTGCAAGTGGATGATTGAAGAGCTTGCAGTGATTGAAATCCTTAAAGACTCCATTGAGTTGAACGATGCCACATATATCTTCGAAGATGTTGATATTGACCATTGGATGCTTAGTGGGAAATCCATGAAATTGGTTTTGCCTCAGCAGCTGGATGAGCTGGATAGGGAACTGATAGTCATGGTGTTGAGGTGCACGAGGGTGAAGTGCATTACTATTAGCAAGTAAAGCTTTAAGGTTGTTGAAGTCTCCAACTAGAACCCTGTTTGGTGAGGTGGGTGATTTAAGACTTGTTCTGGTGGGTCATTTTCCCGAATAAAGTTAGGTCCCAACTGATTACCATTACCACCTCTTTGTTTTTCCCGTGGAACTTGATTGCCTTCAGCTCCTCCACCTATCGGGTTGATAATTGCATTGTGTACCTCGGGAGGAGGAGGTGGGTTGTTGAACAAAAAGACCTCCTTAATAAGAATCTGGCGAACTTGAGGGGGAGGATCTTTTGGATCCTCAGCAAAGACCATATTAGGAATGACATTATCCCCCATTTTTTGGAGGATTGTGCGTTTCTTATTGGTTTATGGATGAAGCGTTCTAAATTCAAGATATCTACGTTACTGGGGCTGAGTAATCCCTTGGATTCATTAGATCTTTGGGTCATTAACCTGTAAAAATGAAAGTAGCAATAACGATAAATTAACGACGATTTATAACAAATAACAAAAACGCTAGGAAATAGGGAACTCCACAGATATTCAGGTTAAAAGTCAAGGTTGCTAGATTTCCTTTGAATATAGTTCCCAACTCAAAAGACGACAATAGACTAATCTTCTCCCGAAGTATTAGATCTGTATGTTTATATCACTAAAGACAAACTCCCACCAAATTTAGATGATTTAAACATGCATTTATTTCAAATTTAATATGTTTATAAGCCCCTAAGACAATACTCCCGCAAGGAAAGACACTTATTCATCTAGATTAGATAAGACTTCTAAACCAAATCACTTTGAGTTTATAATTCTAAAATCGATGAACTAGTGAGGTACTCTAATTTATGCATTAGTAACAAATCTAGACTAAGAACGTAACAAATCCAATTCATTTTATAAAACCCTAATAATTAACATGGTTTCCCTGGGATACCCTAAAACCTAACAATTAGACTACTCAGACATGATAACGAAAAAAAAATCATAGATAGAGTAGACATTGCAGAATTCAAAAACAAAATTTTATATAACACAATGCAAATGGCTTTTATATTCTCAAAATAAAAGGAAAATAAAAACCCAATAAAGAAAAGACAATAATAAGTCTCGAGGATGAATAAGTCTTTTTCCTGATTTCATTCATGCTCGTGTAAAGGGATTGATCGATCCTTAGAGCGATCGATCGATCTGTGCATCAAAAGTGATCAATCGATCTGATTTTTCTTAAGTTCTCCTAGGACTTGGATCGATTGATTTCCTCATGTATGCAGGTCTGGATCGATAATGTCGAATAGCAGGTATAAACATCCCCCCCCATAAAGCATTAAAACAGAGTAATATCAATGTTTAAGCTTCATCATTCCTATTTCTCTTCTGTTACACTGTTCTTAATGCTTATTTCTCTCTGATCAATTGAAATCTGATATTAGGCATTTCATCACCCAAAAGGTGCTTGATGAAATTTCTAAACAAAATGATTTCAGAGATCTACATTCCTAACCTAAGAGATTGGTTGTTTTGGGTGTTTATTGACTTGAACAGATTGTTTCTTCATGCCTGCTAGGTAGTGTTCTGTTAACGAGAGTTAGGTCTTGATATTGCTTAGTTAGAGATCATTTATCAAGAAATTGAATCTTATTATTTATGAATCTGTTGTCTAGGAATTAGATCTTCCTTGAGGTATGTTAAGCATCTAGGTAGATCAAGGAGGATCACTGATCAATTACCCCATCCTTAGGAACTCTTTTTCTATGATTGCAACTTAATATCATATTCTCTTCTGACATTAGTTTACTTGCTGTTTACTCTTTAGTATTTGTTGATGCATGATAGTTATTACGTCCTGTTTTATTTTCAGAGTGTTATTTTGTTTAGGATTGTTAGTTAACCCCTTTTAAATTACTTATCTTGAATTAGTAGATCTGATCATATCTGGATTGGTTAATAACTTCACCTGATGGGATTGATACCTATTAAACTACACTGACATGATAGTATAATAGGAATTGAACGTAAAAATCCTACTATCAACTTGGCACCATTGCCGATTGAGTGTTTAGTTGTTACATTGTGGATTTAAGATCTTTTGATATCAAGTTCGTTTTATCTATACCTTCTCACTTTGTTTTATTTTTTCAGGTACATACAGAACTGTCTGATTCTCTTCGTCGACACAACTCGAGTCCGCTGCTCATTCCAGATGGGAATATGTATGTACACTAGATCACAAGGCAACAAACATATCTTACAACACCTTGATAACATCAATCTTCTACAAAGACAGTTAAGGACACTAAGTAGCAACTTAGGGGTCATTTAAGAAGAACAACTGATTCCACAAATGGCTAAACACAATGTACCTCCTAGTGGGCGAACTATGGGTGCTGGAGATGCTCTAAACACTCACACTCAACGCCATGGGATTGTTCCACCAGCTGTAAATAAAAACAACTTTGAAATCAAGCATAGTATGATCGCAATGGTTCAGGCAAAAAAGTTTAACGGGCTGCCAATGGAGGACCCCCTGGACCATCTTGACGAGTTTGACATGCTCTATAGTCTTACAAAGATAAATGGAGTGAGTGAGGAAGCTTTCAAACTTCGCATTTTCCCTTTCTCTTTGGGTGACAACGCGCACCATTGGGAGAAGGCTCTACCTCAGAATTTCATTACCTCCTGGAACGATTGTAAGAAGGATTTTCTTGCCAAGTTCTTTTCTACATCACAAACAGGAAGGTTCAGAAACAAAATATCTGGTTTTGCGCAAAAACTTGCTGAGACATACTGCAAAGCATGGGAGAGGTTCATGGGGTATACCTAGCAGTGTCTCCATCATGGTTTCAGCAAAGAGTCACTTCATCGTACTCTCTATAGAGGAGCTCTGCCCAAGATCAGGATTCTCCTAGATACAACTAGTAATGGGAATTTTCTAAACAAGAACGCCGAAGAAGGATGGGAACTTGTTTAAAATCTAGCACATTCTGAGGGGGTCTACTTTGAAGACTATGGTACAACTCTCCAAGGGGAAGCAATGATTCTGATGACAAAAATCGGAGTGACTTAAAGTTTTTGCATGATAAGTTGGATAAGCTCCTTCTTCGACAGCAGCAACATGTTCACTTCATCAGTGACGCAAAGCAAGTTCAAATCCAAGCTAGGGAGACTGAACAACATGAGGATATTAGCTATGTTCAGAATCAAGATGGCTACAACAAAGGCTTTATCAACTACCACAACAACTCAAACTTGTCCTACCACAGCAACATTGTAGCAAATCCTCAAGATCAAGTGTATCCACCTCAATAGCAACAACAAGCTAAGCCTTCAATCAACTATGGTCAACAACAGAACCAAGGTTTTATTCCTAAGCAACAAGTTCAGAATAGATTCCAACAACTTCAACAACCAAGTGCACCTCTAGGTTTTGCACCACAACGACCTCCACCTGAATAATCTAATGTGGAAGCTATGTTGCATCAAATTCTTCAAGGTCAAGCAAATGGTAAAATGGAAACATCTAAGAAGATTGGTGAACTCAACCACAAGATGGATTCCACATTCAATGCCATCTATGCAAAGATTGAAGTTTTGAACTTAAGGGTTACTTCTTTGGAAAGCAAGTCTGCTTCTAGTTTTGTTTGTGCTTCAACCACAAATTGCCAAGTTCCAGGAAAGGCAATTCAGAACCCAAAGTAGTATGCACATGTCAATGCCATTTTCTTGGAGAGTACCCACCACTTTTCTTCTTGCACTTGTCCTACTCACGTCATTGGGATCAATGAGGTTCAACTTTGGGGGGGGGGGTTGTTGAGTCTAAATGGAGCTGGAAATGAAGAACCTAGAAAAACTGATTCTCAGAGGTTATCACATCCACCATCAGTTGCCAGAGTCAAGCCTAGTTCAGGTGAACAACCATCTTCTACACAGAAGAAGGACACACCCTTCGTTCATCCACCTTACATTCCGAAGTTACCATACCCATCAAGGTTCAAGAAGGAGATAATAGAGAAGTACCCAAAAATCTTTGAAAAATACATGAAGGATGGTGAGATTCAAGAAGATTTGATACTACCTGATAAATGCAATGTCATCATAGCAGAAAAACGAGAAGATCCTGGCTCATTCACTCTACCATGCTCATTAGTTCATTAACCTTCAAAAAATACCTATGCGATTCAGGAGCATCCATCAACTTGATGCCTCTCTCCGTTCCCAAGAATATGGGGTTCAATAAGTATAAAGCCCCCAATATATTGATGATGCCGGCTGACAGATCCATTGGGAACCCTAATGGACTCCTGGAGAACTTGCCTATCAAGATTTGGAATGTAGAGATACCCATAGACTTTGTGGTTTCGGATATGGACAAGGAACCAAAAGATCCACTGATCTTGGGAAGGCCATTCTTAGCTATGGTTGGAGTTGTGATCAATGTCAAGAAGAGCAACATCAGGTTGAACATGGGGAATGGTCCAAAGATGATCTTCAACATCAAGGACAAAACAAAGAAGCCTACAAGCCAAGTTCAGCTATTCTCTATCAAGGAGATGAATGAGGGAAATTATGAAGATGGGTACTCAAGCAGCGATTCATTAGAGCGAGCTGATGAAGGGCTCAAACAAGGTTTCAGAGCACAAAGAAGCATTTGGGGCTGTCAAAAGAGTCAGATGCAAGAGTTGTTGCAGAATTAGAGGAAACCACAAAACTGAGGCTGGCAACTAAAGTAAAAGAACTGCCCACTTTAGGAGAAGCAGATTCTAAGCTCGAGCACCAGCTTGAGAACAACCCACCTCAGCAACCCACTTCGAGCATAACTTCTTCTAAGAACATTTTTGAGCCTCAAGCACCAACAATGGACCTCAAGAGTGGTGATCAAGTGTTTTTACTCAACCCAAGACTCAAGCATGTTCCAAGAGATGTGAACCCAAAATGCTCAAGGATCTTCATAATAAGGGAGATACTACCTGCTGGAACAATCATACTTGTTGTAGAGCCTGATAAGGAGTCAAAAGTGCACAACCAATCCAAACCGAACAATGGTGGTTGGATAAGTCCGGGAAGAAAACCTAGTAAAGAAAGCTCGGTTCTCTTTGGAGAATGGTGTCAGGGTTACTAAAGTTTAAACAAGAAGTCAAGCTTAGTGACTTTAAACAAGATTACTTGGGAGGAAATCCCATGTCTATCCCTGTAAATAATTCAATTCATGTTTAGTTTTTCTTTTGACACTTTTGAATTAGGCTGGTTTTTGTGTCCAGGTACAACAAGTCTATGTCTCGGACGCTGGGACCTCATATATGGCTTGATCAATAACTTAAGTTTTGATCTAGCTGATCAATTCATAGCACAAGAGGTTATCCTAGCCCAATCACCATCAAGAGACGAAAATATTTTGATCCAGCCGGTTAAAATCAAGACCCGAGCTCGAGATTTTTGATTGGTCCTAACTCGATCACAACTCGACTGTGATCAAGCCCCAATTTTCTTTAGCATCGATCAAGGATGAAACTTAATCGATCCAAAAAAAATTGATCAAGCCCTAAAACATCTTTTGAGCAAGACCAACAAGTTTCACATCGAGCCGGGCAAGTATTTGATCAAGCCCAAACATAGTTGATCAAGCTGAACTCAATCACATGATGTTTTTGATCAAGTCCAAGGATCTTTCACATCGGGCCGGGCCGAGAAAAGTTGATTGGCCTAGGGAAATTTTTAATCGAGCCAAAATTCTCAAGAATTTGGCCGAGGACAAAGCTTAATCAACATTCACGTCTCGCTTGATGGATCATTGCTTCTCCATTTAGGAAACTCATGCCAAAAATTCTCCACCCGACTTGATCCAACTTTTCAAAAGATTCCCTACAGAACAAGGGAAATGATGGACAAATGCAGAAGCTGGCTCTCCTTGTGAAAGATTCTGAACTTTCAAAGATGCTAAGCCACTTCAGCCACCTTCTTAAACTCAACTTGAACGCAGTAGCACTCCAAACCCTTTTTAATTGTATTTACCATATCATATTTTCTTTTTGTTGTTGCGTTTTTGTCCTAATTTCTCCTTCGGATTTTTGTTTCACAAGGGACTGTGTAATTTAAGTTCGTGGGAGAGTTTATGAGGTATATAATCATTTTTACTTGTTTTCTTATTTCAATTTTGCATCTAAGGAATACAAAAAAAAATTGAAATTTTTTCAAAAATTGATTTCAAAAAAAAAAAATAGTGTTCATATGCAATAGCATGATTGGATTACATTCAGGCTTGTTAGGTTGTCTGCATTTTCATATGGAACTAGGATAATAATAACATTGTAAATGTGCTGCTTCATTAGATAGTGTCAATGCCCTGGTTATTAGTTGTCTAATGCATTTCAATTAAGTTTGAACTAAGACTGAACCATACTTGGAATGTTAAATTCCATGATCTTTTCTTTTTTGAAACATGTTTTGATATGAAATTTATCTCTACTTATTGGAACCTGAACTTGACATTTAAGTTTTATGTTTATGCATTGGATTTGAACTCATGGGTAGTGTATACATATTTGGATTATCTTCTACCATTTCGCCACTCTTGTTAATCCAAATAGACTTCCCACCCTTGAACTTAGCCTTATTTCAAGCCATTTATCTATTAGTGAGTGTTAGGTCTTTTTATGGAATTAGCTTGGTAAAAAGTGTTAGGTTTGAACTGGCATGAATGGAATCTCATGTAGTTCTAGTTTACGCTTTATGAACTAGGTGGGGTTCAATTATGGGTATTTGGATTGGGTTGAAAAAGAAGAAAACTATTGGAAGAATGGTGTAAGAAGAGGAAATGTTTATGAATTCTTAGGAGAGGAAAGAAAAAAGAAGAAAAAGAAGAACATAATAGTCTAGTAAAGGATTTGAGGGAAATGATATGAAAATCATGGATAGTGAAAAAACAGAAGAAAAAAATTATAGAGAAAAGGCAAAATCCTAAGAAGTTAATGAAGAACGAAAACGATTAGAAACCATAGATGCTAAAATCATAAAAACACCAATCCGCTATAAGATGATAAAGAAGGAAACCTCTCCTGAGATTTGTAAAAGAAAAGGTGGAAAAGGAAAATGTGAACCATGAAGAATACTTTGAGCTTTAAAAGGGTAGAGTTGGGATCTCCTGCTAAGTTTAGAAATAGGAAAGCTTTTAGCTTTTGTATCTTTGGGTAGATGGGATTTCATTCTTGTATGCATCTAAGTGTTCATAGCTTTAGCATCCTGCTAAAGCTCATTCTCTTTTGAGTGATCCCTGTTCTGAAATGATAACTAATGCATGAAGGGACCATTTTTGTCTCTTAACCAGTATTTTAGCCAAATGATTTCAATAAATGTGAATAGCTTGATCCTCGGTTTTTGTTTAATGAATGTTAAAGAGAGAAATGGATTTGAATGCATTGTGTAGGTTGGAACTGATATGAAATAAAATTTGCTGAGTATGGCTAAAGTTTTTAAGTAAGATGAGACTGTTTTGCATTCTAGAATTAGTAACTTGGACATTGACATTCTCTAGTCTATCAACATATTTTGGTTATGAATTCTCATTTTCAAACCTCTCTTCCAAGCTCATGAATTACTTGCTTGAAGGCAAGCATGCACTTAGCTTGAGGGCAAGCAAGGACTTAGCTTGAAGGAGTTGATGTCTCTCCATTTTACACGTTTTAGGAATGCATTTATCATCATTTTAGCTTCATTTAGTTGTCAAAAGGTTGCATCCATTGGCTTTCTTAGTAAATTTACGTTTTTAGATAGTTCTGCATAAGCATTCACATACATGTGTATTTTGGAGATATTTCGGGTACTTATGGAATTTTATGAACATCATGGACAAGTTGAAGAAGGAGAAAAAGTGCGAAGATCAAGAAAATCGATCACGACGACAAAACCAACTCGACGAAGCCAACTCGACGAAGCCAACTCGACGAAGCCAACTCGACGAAACTAACTCAACGAAGCCAACTCGACGAAACCAACTCGATGAAGCCAACTTAATCACACGTGATGAAGTCAACTTGACCAGACGTGATGAATCCAAATCGATCACACGTGATGAAGCCAACTCGACAAGACGTGATGAAGCCAACTCAATCACACGTGATGAAGCCAACTCGACCAGAAGTGCCAAAGCCAACTTGATCATGATGTGCCATCACCAGCTCGATCTGTGCTATTTCAGACCAAGTCAAGCATCCTTATCCATTACCAACTCGAGCACAGACCGATCTCAACTCATCCAAATCCCAACCAAGCAATACACACGGCCATGGATCTTAGTTGAGCTTTTCTTAGTCAAATGTACATATCTCCTTATTCCTTCAGTCAAATATTTTAATCTTAAGCTTGTTAGAAATATTACTTATAGACCTACATCTGTAATGAAGAAATCTAGCCCAAATTCCTAAGGGAAAGGACTGAAAAGTCATCGTATTTGAAGAACAGATAATCTGCCCAAGAAGTTCCACGTGTTAATAGTATATGACGCATAACTCTTTAACCATACGACCATTATTTGTGATCTTGAACTTTTTGGAAAGCTAACTTCAATGCCAACAACTCTTACGAATAGATTGAGTCCAAAATATCAATGTAAATGCTTGTAAACATGTAGTTTCAACCCAGAATTCAAGCTTGATCAATGAACTCGATCACCAGCTCGAGTTCAACCCATCCTTAATGCTCAACTCGACCACCAGCTCGAGTTCAGCCCATACGGAATGCTCAACTCGACCACTAGCTCAACCCAACCCATCCTAAGCCCAACGTTTTTTCCTTTTAGTGGCTAGGGTTTTCCTAAACCCATATTAATACTTGAACTCGGATTTGACCAAAACGTATGCTTTATATGCTTTATTTTATGTTCTTTTTTTCGATTTTGCTCTCTGTTTTTACCTTTGAATGTTCTTGGATGATCAAACGAAAATCTTTATGAAATCCATGTTTTGTTTATGATTTCTTCTGATTTATGTTTGTTTTAGATTAAGGATCATGAATATCTGGTGCATGTTGATCTTTCATTTCATTTTCTGGTTCTGATCATTGTTTTCTGGGTTTCTGCTCACTGTTTTCTAGGATTTTGTTCTTGCTTCTCTTGATCATCATCTTCTAGGTTTCTGATCTTTCTGTTCTTAAGATTTTGATCTTTGATCCTGATGATTTGCTTACTAGTTTCATTTTTGGGTTTTCTGATTTCGTGATCATCATGAGTAGTGAGTAGTTTTCCTAGTTTCTGAGGATGGGGTAGACTGGTGCTGATTCCTTGATTTTCTAAGACGTTTAAGCTTGATCATTCATGTATTCCTTCTATTTCATTGTTCTTAATGCCTATTTCTCTATGATCAATTAAATTATGATCTTAGGCATTTCATCACCCAAAAGGTGTTTGATGAAATGTCTAAAAAAAAATGATTTCAAAGATTTACATTTCTAACATAAGAGATTGGTTGTTTAGGGTATTTATTGACTCGAACATATTGTATGTTCATGCCTCCTAGGTAGTGTTCCGTTAACGAGAGTAAGGTCTAGATATTTCTTCATTTGAGGTCATTTATCAAGAGATTGAATCTAATTGTTTTTGAATCTGTTGTCTAGGGATTAGCTCTTTCTTGAGGTATGTTAAGCATCTAGGTAGATCAAGGAGGATCATTGATCAATTACCACCATCCATAGGAACTATTTTTCTTTTATCGCAACTTAATATCATCTTCTCTTCTACCATTAGTTTACTTGTTGTTTACTCTTTAGTTTTTGTTGATGCATGATAGTTATTATGTCCTTTTTTTACTTCCAATTTGTTTTTTTTTGTTTAGGATTGTTAGTTAACCCCTTTTAAATTACTTGGCTTGAATTAGTAGATCTGATCATATCTAGATTGGTTAACAACTTCACCTGATTCGATTGACACCTATTAAACTACAATGACATGATACTATAATAGGAATTGAACGTAAAAGTCATACTATCACCAACCATGCGTAAAGCATCGAGCCAGGAAGCTGATAGGTTCAGGTTTTAATCCTAAATCTACATTGCAGAGAACAGATCCTTGTAGTATAGTTAAGGATCAAATCCCACAGAGACCAGACAGTACGACTCTCAGTAAAAAATTGATTCTAGCTAAGATAAAATAAAAGAGGGAATGTTTTCGAAATGATTGAAAAGTAAAGCGAATAATTAAAAGCGAATGTAAAACAATAAAATAAAACACTATGCGATAGGGAAGTTCCAGAGGTAATCAAGTTTGAGGTTCAGGTTGACAAGCAAGATTAACAATGAAAATAGTTCTTAACTCAAAAGACGACAATAGACTAATCCTCTCCTGAAGTAATAGATCCCTATGATAGAATTTCTAGATATAAAGATTGTGACGCCCCATCCCGGAAACTAAGTCCGGAATGACCATCACACGCCGAATCACTAAGTGATTCCGGCCAAATCAGTTCATTTTAATCTCTTAGCCGTTTTTAAGTCATTTTCATGTGAGGTTCAATTATAAGATTCGTTTTTAAGCCTTTGTATTAGAGTTTCATTCAAACGAGGAAGCAACTTAGATAAACGGGTTTTTATTAATCATACTTAAGATTCGTTAAAACTTGAGAGTTTGATCTATAGGCTATTACAAGTTTTATAATGATTCTAACATAAATCCCGAGTCGATCACCACCCTTCTTGCGGCCTGGAAGCCTCATTCTAAGCCAAATCTTTCTCGCGGTCCCCTTTATTATATGAATGCCATTAAATAGATTAAGTAATCCAACAGGCTACTTAGTGCGAAAATTATGCTTCCAGTCCTATATATATGCACGTTTTAAACTCATTTCTTCCTGTCAGTTCTTAAGTTAAGTTCCGGATTGTAATGTTTAGGTTTCGGCCCAAGACTTCCTTACTTCGTTCTGGCTTGGATAAGATAATCTAATCTCCCTAAGCCAATTTCCGAATGATCCAAGGCTTAGCCTAAAATTCCGCAACATCAAGTCGGTTCGATGGTTTTCCCTTAAGGCGAAACCAGACTGAAATTGGTCCCGACAAATCACCATGGTTCAAGCCAATCAAGGCTTGGCTATGGATTAATGGTCGGATACAGAGAAAAGGGACAAGGCTTAAGTCTGGTTCAGATTCAGCCGTTTCACTGGCATTTCCCTATTCGAACTTAGCCTAAGTCATTTACGCACCTTTGATCATGAAGATCGGTTTACCAGGATGATCTTACCAAACGTTTGTCCCTTCGGCCCGGTTGGTTAATGCTTCCAAGCCTTTGATCAATCTTCTTTCAATGCCTTAGAATTTTTCTCGATTTATTCAGAGAGTTTTTTGTGTGTGTCTGGTGCGCGGAAATAAGCCTTAGGCGCTCTATTTATAGAGTTTGGCCTGTAAACACTCCAAAACCGTCAAACCAACTCGTGCCTCTTCGAACATGGGCATTTGACCAAACTAGTGCGAGTTGAGCATAACCGCCCAACCGTCCAGCTCAGCACAACTGCCCAGCTAGTGTCCAGTTCACTTACTTGGCTCAGTTGGTCAACACTTAGCTCGAGCTGACTGAGCTGACTTGAGGTGACCTGAGCTGACGTGAGCTAACCTGAGCTAAATTCAACTGGCTCAGCTAACTTAGCTCGATCCTTCAACTTGCCCTAGCTGGATTCAAGCCTTTGAGCTTTCCAACGATTCTTTGCCCAAGTCTGTCCATCTTTTTACTTAGCCATTATGACCTTCTGAGTCCAAAGGCTAAGTTTCCATTCGAATTCAACATTCATAGCTCTTTCCCTTTGTCTGCATTTCCTAGAAAGGAACTAAGTCCTTTCATTCCCCCTTTCCATAGCCAATCTTGCGGATCCTACCTTGGCTATGGATCGTCCCGCGAACTAGTGATGTTCGGGGACGTGACAAGTCTTCCCCCTTGAAATGGATTCGCCCTCGAATCCGATTCAAGATCTTGACACTCGTCCGCTTCCTTGAACATAATTAGGAACGCGGCTGGCATTTTCCCTTTTTTCCCACATTTTCTCTTCCTTCCCATCACAATCCCAAAGTATCTGGACTATCTTTATCTTTTTCCTCCTTGTTGTTTTGTTCATTCGATCTATGAACCGAACTTGAATTGCTTTGATGGTCAAGTTTTTCCTTAGGTTCGCTGGGGGTTCGGAAATTACCTCGTCCTGATCCCTCAAGAATTTTTGGAGTTGGGACACATGGAATACATTATGGAATGCGTCCATTTCTGGCGGCAAGTCCAACTTATATACAACTGCTCCGAATCTTTCTATAACTTTGTAAGGACCCATGTACCTTGGGTTCAGTTTCCCATGTTTTGATGTCCGAGCCCTTCCTTTGAACGTTATAGTTTTAAGGTAGACTAAGTCACCCTCCTCGAACTAATTATCCTTTTTGCGCGTATCAGCATAGTTTGTATGTTGGTCTTGGGCTTCTTTCATATTAAACTGCATGAACTTAATCTTCTCGGTTGTTTCTTCAACAATATCTGGGCCAATCTCGCTTCTTTCACCAACTTGTACCCAGCACAAGGGTGTTCTACATGGCCGGCCATATAATGCTCCATAAGGCAACATCCTGATACTAGCTTGAAAGCTATTGTTGTATGAGAATTCGACCAAGGGAAGATGTTTTTCCCATGATCCGCCCCATTCCAGCACGCATGCGCACAACATGTCCTCTAATGTCTAGATTGTTCGTTCAGACTAGCCATCTGTCTACGGATGGTAAGTCGTGCTCATATTCACCCTGGTTCCTAAGGATTTTTGGAAAGCCTTCCAGAAGTGTGATGTGAACCGTAAATCCCGATCCAAGACTATGCTTGAGGGAACACCATGCAGCCTAATGATTTCATCTATGTACCTGCCCGCTATGTGCTCAACTACATCCATTTTCTTTATGGGAGTGAAGTGGGCAGACTTTTTAAGTCTATCCACAATGACCGAAATTGCATCCTTCTTTTCCTGGCCACGGGCAGTTCAGTCACAAAGTCCATTGCTACATTGTCCCATTTCCATTCCGGAATAGGAAGGTTTTGCAACAGCCTACTCGGCACTTGGTTTTCCGCCTTAACCAGTTGGTAAGTTGGACACTTAGCAACCCAGTTTGCTACATCCCTTTTTATCCCCACTCAATGATAGTATCACTTCAAATCACGATACATCCTGTTAAGCCCTGGGTGGACTAAAAATCTGGATTGGTGCGCCTCTTTTAATATCCCTTCCTTAAGCTCCTTAGAATCCGACACTAAAACTCGGCCGTGGACTAGAATCGTCCCATTGCTCGAAGTTTCAAATTCTTTCTGCTCATTTTTTGCCACTTTTTGCAGATTTTTATCTTGAGCCTGAGCCAATCGTATACTTGTGAGTAAGTCCGCTTGATTTTCCGCGTCCAGACCCAAAGGTTCCTGATCTTCAGACAAGGAATTCAACCTTGACATCCTGATCATGCAGCCCAATTCCGCCACTTCTTTTCCTATGTCAACATCAGCCCATCTTCAGCTTAACGCATCGGCCACTTGATTTCCCTTTCTAGGATGATAGCCGATATCAACATCATAATCCGCTATCAGTTCCATCCATCACCTTTACCTTAGATTCAGTTCAGGCTGGGTGAAGATGTACTTTAAGGTCTTATGATTGGTGTATATTTGCACTTTGGCTCCATACAGGTATGACCGCCAGATCTTAAGTGCAAATACCACAGCTCCCATTTCTAGGTCATGGGTTGGGTAGTTCCCTTCATGTTTCCGTAATTGCCTTGATGCATAGGAAATTACTTTTTCTCCTTGCATCAGAGTGCATCCCAGCCCAGTTATTGATGCGTCTATGTAGATCACATAAGGCACATCTGGTTCCGGTAAGGCCAAAACCGGTGCGCTTGTGAGCCTTTCTTTAGATTCTGCGAAGCTCCTTTCACATTTCTCCGCCCATTTGAATTCCAAATTCTTGCCCATCAATTGTATTAAGGGTTAGGCCAGACTTGCAAATCCTATCACAAACTTGCAGTAGTATCCCGCGAGCCTGAGGAAGCTCCTTATTTTTGTTGCATTCTTTGGTCTTGGCCATTCTTTGATGGCCCTTATTTTCTCGGGATCAACCATCACTCCTTGATCCGAGACAATATGCCCAAGGAACCCAATGCTCCTTTTCCAGAAGCTACATTTTCTTTGCTTTGCAAAGAGTTGGTGTTCCCTTAGCCGTTTTAGCACCAATGTCAAATGCTCTTGGTGCCTTTCCCAATTTCTTGAGAAGACAAGGATGTCATCAATGAAAATTATGACACACTCATCTAAACAGTCTCGGAACAGTCCATTCATCATTTTCATGAAGGCTGCCGGTGCATTGGTCAATCCGAAAGCATCACTACAAATCGTAGTGCCCATACCTTTTCTGGAAAGTTGTTTTCCTTTTATCGGCTGGATCAATCGGAATTTGGTTATATCCAGATGCCAAGGCAGTCTTGGAGAACCACGTTGCTCCCTTCAATTGATCCAGCAATTCATCTATCCGGGGCAATGGGTACTTAATCCCTATTCAACCCGCGATAGTCAATGCAAAGCCTAAGGCTTCCATCTTTCTTTTTCACAAACAGTACTGGCGCACCCCAAGGTGAACTGCTCGGCCTAATGTACCCCTTATCAACAACTCTTCTAGTTGCTTCTTTAACTCGGCCATCTCAGTTGGTGCCATTCTATAAGGTGCCTTAGAAATTGGATTTTTCCCGGTTCCAACTCTATTGTTAACGGATCCGATCTATCTGGTGGTAGCCTAGTCAAGGTTTGGAACACATCTTCAAATTCGTTCAAAATGGGTATATCCCTAATCTCGGCATACAGCCCAACTTCACTTACCGTGATAGTGGCTAGGTATGCCTCGCATCCTTTTTCCAGCATCCTTTCAGCCTGGATTGTTGAAACCACTAGAATTCCCGAGGTAAGCCGGATTCCCAGGAATTCGAGATGTCCGTTATCTATTCCAAACTGCACCCGCCATCGATAACAGTCCATATTTGCCTTATACTTGGCAAGATAATCCATTCTCAAAATCACCTCGTGATTCTCGAGTTGAACAATGACTAAGTCTGTCGGCATTTCCACGTTACCTATCTTAATGGAAATTTCACGGACCATTCCTTGCGAGAGCATAGTCTGACCACCAGCGGCTCCCACTTTCACATTCATTTCGGATGTTTTCTTCACAAACATCCCTTTCCCTATCATGTCCGGGCTCACAAAAATGTGTATTGCTACGGAGTCAAACAAGGTGTGTGTTTCTACACCACCTATCACTAAGGTCCCTACATATTCATTCCCCCAGAATGCTACGTCCCTTCCCAATTCTTTCGTGCCAATGATGCAAATGCAGAAATGTTTAAAGTGTTTGGAAAGGTGAGAACGTACCAGTGATCGTGTTGAAGTTTGCATCATCGTCCCTTTCCTTTGAGAGTTCATAGACTAGCGGTCCACCCATCTGTTTCCTTTGGCTTGTGGCTGCGGCTCATTATTGCTACGGTCTCCTGTCTTTCCCACTTACCTTTCGGCTAACAGCTTAGGGCGTTCTCTCTGGAAATGCCCCATCTTGCCGCAATGGTAACAAGTCTTAGGATTCACCCCACTTGTTCCAATTTGGCCTTGTTCCTTCGCGGACAGCTTTGGATCTCATGATCCTTACTTTTGCATCAAATGCATGCACCAGTTGCCTTCCAGCATTCACCCCGGTGCCTACGAACACATGTCTTGCACTCCACATTTCTTGCAACAATCTTGCGATCATCACCAGCTTCATATTTCTGTTTACGGTCACTACCCTTGTTAGCTTGCTTGGGTGGTTGAGTCCATGAACAATGCAAGGCATATTCCTCTTATATGGTTACTTCTATCATAGCCGTCCTTTCCACCAGTTTTGAAATTGAACTAAAGATCTGAACCTAGCACTATACACAGATCTTGACCTTTAGTCCGCGGCAGAACCAACGGACTTGAGCCTGCTCATCTTCAAGCTCCATTCCCATATATCGCCTTAAGTGATTGAATTCTTCCTCATACTCCCGGACAATTCTTTTGCCTTGGACCAAATCCAGGAAGACGCATTCAAGTTTGTCCCATGCTTCTGATGGGAAGAACTTCTTGTTAAACTCCCGTTCAAAATCCGCAAAGGTGTGAATTTGTTCACCCTTGCGTTTGTCCACCGAGAGCCACCAGTTGTGCGCATCACCTTCCAGGAAATGGATCGAAATGTCCTTCTTGTAATCTTCCGGGCAGCGTGTGGAACAAAAGTTCCTAGCCAGACGGCTTCTCCATTGATCTGCTTCTATCGGATATTAACTTCCCGTGAAATGCTTTGTTCCAAGCCTTGATATATGATCCAACATGCTCAAGTAGTCCGCTTTCTTTGGTGTGACTTTTGGCCCACCAGTAAGGGGCTGAGCCGTGAGGATTGTAGCGGTTCCTTCACCCACAACGCGAGTTTGTACCAGCTTCTTGATATCTTCTATAATGGCTTTCCACATCATGGCTCGTGTTGGAACTGCAACAAAGTCCGCTTCTTTGTTTGCATCATTCTCATTCACACCCGCATCATCCTCCTTCCCAGCATTGGAGGATTCTCCCACTTCTTCCACATACCCATCTTGGGATGGGGTCGGGTTCACGATCCTGGTTTCACCATGGATCTCCACATTCTCTACCCGCGGTTGCACCTTTCCTGCGCCGAAACCTGGCGTAGATGTGCCTCCCAATTCATTCACTCCAACCACATATCCGGTTGGGGTCTTTTTCCCTTTATTCCTAGTTTACTTTTCACCAACCACAGGTCCGGTTGGGGTTTTGTTCCCATCATTAGTTGCAGCCGTGTTCGGATCAACATCTTGCTGCTTATCTTTCTTCCTTTTTCCTTACTTGTCGCTTTTACCCATCTATAAGATCAAATAGTCACACAAACACGTTTAATCTTTAGTAAGGAGTTAGAGACATACCAATACAAGTTCTTCATGGCCGAAGAGTGGTAATCCCCCATAACCCACACACTAGTATGAGGATCTAGCATGCTCTGATACCAACTTGTGATGCCCCATCCCAGACACTAAGTCCAAAACGACCATCACACGCCGAATCACTAAGTGATTCTGGCTAAATCAGTTCATTTTAATGCGTTATCCGTTTTTAAGTCATTTTCATGTGAGGTTCAATTCTGAGATTTGTTTTTAGGCTTTAAGTATTAGAGGTTCATTCAAACACGGAAGCAACTTAGATAAACAGGATTTTTATTAATTATACTTAAGATTTGTTACAACTTGAGAGTTTTCTCTATAGGCTATTACAAGTTTAATTATAACGATCCTAACATAAATCCCGAGTCGATCACCACCCTTCTTGCGGCCAAGAAGCCTCATGCTAAGCCAAATCCTTCCCGCGATCCCCTCTACTACCTCAAAGCCATTAAAACGATTAAGTAATCCAACAAGCTACTTAGTGCAAAAATTATGCTTCCAGTCCAGTCTTTATGTACGTTTTTAACCCATTTGTTCTCGTGAATTCATAAGTTAAGTTTTGGATTTTAATGTTCGGGTTTTGACCCAAGACTTCCTCACTTTGGTATAGCTTGGATCAGATATTCCGATCTCCCCAAGCCAATTTTTGGAAGATCCATGACTTAGGTTAAAATTCCGCAACATCATGTCGGTTTGATGGTTTTCCCTTAAGGCAAAACCAGACTAAACTTGGTCCCAGCGAATCACCGCGGTTCAAGCCAATCGAGTCTCGGCAATGGCTTAAGGGTCGGATATAGAGAAAAGGGACAAGGCTTAAGTCCGTTTCAAATTCAGTAGTTTCACTGGCATTTCCCTATCCGAACTTAGTCGAAGTCATTTACGCACCTTTCCTCACTAAGATTGGTTTACCAGGCTGATCTTCCCAAAAGTTCGTCCCTTCGGCCCGGTTGCTTAATGCTTCCAAGCCTATGATCAATCTTCTTTCAATGCCTTAAGTATTCTTCTTAATTTGTTCAGAGAGTTTTCTATGTGTGTCTGGTGCATGGAAATGAGCATTGGGCGCTTTATTTATAGAGTTTGGCCCATTGATATACTTGTATTTTAGCATATTTATTGCTTTGTTTTGCATCTGTTTTAGGTAGATTCACTAGCATTTAGGCACATATGGGTTGTATTTGCATATCATTTCATATTTCAGGTGTTGAAGATGAATAAATTCAAAAGAGAGATCATTTGGATACAAAAGAGCCAAAAAGGAGACTTAATATGGATCAAAACAACAAGCCTTAAAGATCAAGCAATTTGGGGATATTAAAATGGAAATTTCATCAAGAATCTTGTAACCATGCATTCAACCTTTCCAACAAACCAAAGATCACCCTCAACGCCCCATGGAGTTGCAACATATGAGCCAGCAAAGTTGTGATCCGCTAGATTCGAAACTCTGAATCGTTTACCCCAAAGATTCATCATTTACACCACCTTCCACTGCGAATTAGGAGAATACTTCTTCATCAAAGTTGTCGAAAACTGAATCAGCTTTCCAAAGAGCTATCACATGCCATCATAGCTTCAAAGAAGAGAGAGTTATGGCCTCTGAAGTTCATAGCGGTTTGGTGCATCGGTTTCGCCAAACCGGTACTTAAATTTGCGTTTTCCATGAGCATGTATTGAAGAACCACATCGGTCAATGCAGACCGATACAGATAAAAAAAGTCAACATTTCAACATTTTTTTAAGTCTTGACTCATTTTCAATTGGGTTAACCCAATTGTTTTAGGGTTAACCCAAAACCTTTTTTAGAGGACTATATATATGTTTTAAACCTAATTTGTAAAGGGGGGTCTTAGAATCTTTGAACTTTGTTACATTCAATTTGGCGCCGTTTCCAATTGGGTATTTAGTTGTTACATTCTGGATTGTGGATCTATTGAGATCAAGTTTTTTTTTCTATTTCCATACTCACTCTGTTTGCCTTGTCTACTTTGTTTTCAGGTACTTGCATTCCTGTGTATGACCCTGAGAAGTAGAGGACCAACCAACCTAATTCCACTCGTTGACGATATTAAAGCACTTGAGCGGGAATACACTCGTGAAAGAAGGAAACTCGAACGCTTGGAACACTTACGGCGGTTGGATTTAAACATGGCAGACAACAATGATCAAAACAATTAGCGCACCATCGGTGATGGGGATGCACCCAATACTCACACTCACCGCCAAGGGATTTTCCCACCAGTAGTGAACAACAACAACTTTGAAATCAAGCACGGCTTGATTGCCATGGTTCAAGGGAACGAATTTCACGGACTGCCAATGGAGGACCCCCTGGATCATCTTGACGAGTCTGACAGGCTCTGCAGTCTCACGAAGATAAACGGGGTCAGTGAAGACGCTTTCAAACTTTGACTTTTCCCTTTCTCTTTGGGTGACAAAGCCCGCCAATGGGAGAAGTCTCTTCCTCAGAATTCCATCACCTCCGGGAATGACTGCAAGATGGTATTTCTTTCCAAATTCTTCTCAAACACAAGAACGGCTAGACTTCGCAATGACATCTCTAGTTTTCCACAAAGAAATCTTGAGACATTTTGTGAAGCTTGGAAAGGTTCAAAGGGTATACGTTACAATTCCCACACCATGGATTCAGCAAGGCATCCCTCCTTAGTACTCTCTATAGAGGAGCTCTCCCCAAGATCAGGATGTTACTTGATACAACAAGTAATGGGAAGTTCCTGAACAAGAGTGTTGACGATGGTTGGGAACTCGTGGAGAATCTAGCTCAATCAAATGGAATCTATAATGAAGATTATGATCGCACACCTCGTGGTAGCTCTGAGACGGATGACAAGAAAAGGAAGGATCTCAAAGCTTTAAATGACAAGTTGGACAAGTTACTTCTTGCACAACAACAACAGATTCATTTCATAAGTGATGAAGACCAGGTTCAGATACAAGCAGGGGAGACTAACCAACATGAAGAGATCAGCTATGTTCAGAATCAAGGCGGCTATAACAAAGGGTTCATCAATTNGGTGGTTTTCAGCAGCAACAACCACATGGTGGTTTTCAGCAGCAACAACAAGTTGGTGTTCCTCCTAGTTTCCCCAATAACCAACCTTCAGCTGCATCTTCCAACGTTGAAGCCATATTTCAACAGCTTTTATAGGGTCAGGCCACCACCGCTATGGAAAATTCGAAGAAATTTGCTGAATTGAAAACGCAGATTGATTGCTCTTACAACGGCCTTCATCAGAAGTNAAGTTTGAAGCTTTGAACTCTAAGGTCAAATATTTGGAGAGCATCACTCCTTCAACTTCTACCTCAACCCCAAAGACAAATAGTCAACTTCCAGGGAAAGGAGTTCAGAACCCAACGGAGTATGCACATGTCAATGCCATCTTCTTGGGGAATACCCACGACTTTTCTTCTCG
>OVBE01000087.1:0-69750 GCA_900406425.1 Iberis pinnata | reverse complement strand
AGTTTCTTTTTAATCACTTGAGATTGGATTAAAGATTCATATCAGTCTGAGTCTAACTCAACTTGCTATCAAGCTCTTCCTTATCTCCGAATTTGTAGTATGTGCTTCTTGCAACCTATGCCTTTGAGTTGTTTGGCGGTTGATGGTGTTCTTACTCGTCTGTTGAATTAAAGCTTCACAAACAATTGATTAGTCAAATGTAATCACTACATAAACTAAAGCAGTGAAGTAGTAAATATTATTATACCTGAGTTGAAACTAATAAACCAGCTTGACCTTTCTTGTTCTTTTCTTCGTGCTTTACTCTTAACTTCTTAAGTGTAACAAAAAAACTGTTTAAAATTCTACTTAAACATCCCAGGTAGCTAAGGAAAAGGAAAAAGATGTCGTTAAGACTAACCTTC
The DNA here is from genome assembly GCA_900406425.1 of Iberis pinnata. Taxonomy (NCBI): domain Eukaryota; kingdom Viridiplantae; phylum Streptophyta; class Magnoliopsida; order Brassicales; family Brassicaceae; genus Iberis; species Iberis pinnata. The sequence goes on along the minus strand of OVBE01000087.1, from coordinate 69,346 downwards.
GCATGTTTCTTTTGAATGTTGAACCCAATTTCTTTGATGGTTGCTTTGGTTTCCTACATTAAATCTTTTGTTGTGCTATTTGAAGTGAATCTTATTCTCCTCTCTGATATATCCTATAAACGCGAAGCATAACATGCTAAACTATAGTTTTTCTCAAGCATGAGGACACAACTTTCAAAAAGAGTAAAGTCTATTTACCTCTTGTTGAAAATAACCAGACAGGTCAAGAAAGGGAGACATTCCGAAATTGGAACACATTTATGACAGTCGGTTAATCATTGCCCTTCCCTTCTTCAGATCCATACATTCTGATCAACAGAAGATTGAGCATATTGTAGTCGAGTCTAGTGAAATTCTAATAAAGAGTGAGGATAACAGATTCTCACGAGTTCTTAAATTGTTATAAAGAGTAGAAACCAAAAATTAATTTAATTAATTATGTTTATAATCAATCTAAAAATTTATATTAATTCGCAATATTGAAACTAAAGTTAACAAAACGAAAACAAGAATAAGAGCAAAGCACCTTGTCTCTTATTTTCCTCTTCAAGTAACCTATAAAACCTTTAGTTATGATCTTAGAAAAGCGATCTCTCTCTCATTCCTAAACCATTTATTGTGAAACCAATATGTTATATGAATTGTAACCATCAGCACTAAAAACACTACTTTTGTGCTCGGTCAAAATCAAGGTACATGCAGAAAAATAATTAGGCTAACAATACAATAATTTAAAAGGAATATCGTTAACACATACTGTCTACATGCAGTTGTTACCCTCTTTGTTGCCTTCCATTTTTCTTAAGATTTATGCTATCTTGAACCCCAACATGCAACAAATATTCATACATATATTATTAGCCATCAAATAGAAAAATTTATGTTTTTAGTGTTAATCCTTTCTCGGTGGATGAATGACCAATAACTAAGAATGCAACACAATGCCTATAAAACATGGTGAATAGATTCTCTATAAAGTCATCAAAAATCTTGGCAAGCATACTTCATATCTTTGTTGTAATATATCCTTGAACATACCGTCAATTATCTAAAATGCAAGTAAATTGGGTCGAAAACGTGTCATTGAACTACTTGACAAATAAGAAAAATGATTAACATATGAGAGTGACTTAGAGAAGAACTACTACAAGTTAACATATGCATTGAGATTACAACATACCGTAAATTATCATTGCATCAGTATTTTATCAATTCAAAAAATAACATACAATTGAATCTTCAAATTTCCACTAATCTTGACAACACGGAACAGTCCTACGAAAACTAAACACTAATCAAGACAAAGACAAGAGATTGGTATGTGTTCATCTGCACCATATGTTCATTCATTTAAAAATTTAGAACTTTTTTGTGAGAACTCAACGTCCTTTTAGCAGAGAAAACTGACCTGAGATGAAACTCCAACACCAATCTCATCAAGAACTTGGTTAGTGATATATTTTGTTTCTTCTTCAGCCTATCTTTGTCAAGTGTTTCACCGATAGCTTCTGACAGCATCTCGATTTGCAAGAATAACGAATAGACAATTCAAATGTCAGAAAAGCAAATCCTGAGAGAATTGAGGCAACAAATTTGTACCCCTTGCTAATTAGACAAAGTTATTTCTTATACCAATTATTTCAAATAAGTTTTTGCGTTCTTTTTTCAAAGTCCTAATTATTTAATTTCAAGAATTTGTTCTTTTAAAGAAATGACCTTAAAGTAACCAAAATCGTAGATTTTCAGTAGTGGCGCAAGACTATCATCAAGCAATGTCTTCTCTAGCTTCATATCTTTATGACACATTTGCTTTAGGAAAAAATAAAAGATTATATAAAGTGAAAGCAAAGATATCTCCTTTCACCATAGTAAGATATGTAGATATTACCAAGATTTGACCGTAATCAACGCCGGAAATTAGTTGTTGAAAGAAGAATCTAGCCTAGAAATTAAACAGAAGTATCAAAACGTAGATGAAGAAACGTAGATGAAGAAAGATGTCGAGAAATCGAAAAAGATCACAAGTTAAAAGTTTAAGAAGAAGAAGATATAACAGACCTCATCTTCACTGAATCTACCAGCATTACATATGCGTTCAAAGAACTCCCCTCCAAAAGCATACTCCATTACAATAGCAAGATGAGTTGGAGTCAGAACCACCTGCAAAATCATTTGAAATGTTGTTATGTTTTTAAGTCCCTTAGTCTCTGTTAAAGTACTAAAGATTAATCACAAATCAACTTGAATAAACCTCTTTGAATCGGATGGTGTTTGGATGCCTAAGTGATCGGCGGAATAGAGCTCATCGTCGTCGTTGACGCATATGTAGAAGAGCTCACTGTTGGTAAAGTTTCGCATATCGGTCTAATCTGTATTCCCAAAATCAACAACACTGAATCAGATAATCGATGTGATCGATTTGCGAATTTTGTTGAGAGAAGAAGCTTTTAGGTTTTTTCAAATGTGGAAGTTGGATTAGAAAATGAAAAAAACTACTTGTTGGTACATTGCAAGTTTTTCTGGTTCCAAGTCATGCCTTCGACAGTCTAATTCCGAATCTGTTTTTCGATTTTGATCGGAGAGGAAGAAGAAGAGTTGTTTTGTTCTTTTATTTTTGGTTTTTTACCTTAACTTTACTAAAAGCGTAACTTATTTTTGACGTTTAATATTACTTCTTTTAAGCTGACATGTCAATATGAGAAGGTTGTTTAACAAAGCTGATGTGGATAGCCTCAGGAACCTTAATCTCTTACTTTTATATATTAGAATAGACTAGTTTTTCTTTTCGCACGATGTGCATGTTATATTTTTCAATCATTTATTTAATACTTCTTTTTCTGAATTATTATTTTGTGAAATATTTATATATTTGGAATTTTAATATGTTTTTTTTTTTCAAGATTTTCTTAGGTTCCTTTTTATTTTATTAATCATTTGTAAAATTTTGATCATTTTATAAATTTGTTTTTCATTTTTATCCCGTTAGTTTCTTTTGTAGTTCATTAGCTACAATATTTTTTGTTTTTATTATGGTTCAATATAATTTTTTATATTATTTACCGTTTTGTTATATTGTTTATGTTGTAATATTTTATGCCTTTTTGTTTTTTTAACTAATATTTTTAAACTTAGCAGTGATTACAATTGTCTTTTTATGTATATATTTTTGGTATAACAACTCCATTGGAGTTTTTCAAAGGGTTCTAGTTTTGAGTATCTAGAAAATTAAGGTCCAAAAATTAATTTTTAATGTTTAAAAATTCAGAAGCGGTTCTGGAAATAGATACATTCAGAACCCCACAGAAATCCTTATGTGTCGATTTGGTATTGGCTCAGAGAAAATATTTTAAAAATTAGATTAAAAAACTCTCTCTCTAGCTCATAAAGACAAAGACCATTCATCTGGGAAGGCGATTCAGTGCAGGAATGGAGATTCCATCGCTAATAAGTATGTTGTTACCCTGTTTTGATTTTGAAAAGTGTTTTGGTTGTTGTTGATCATGGTTTCGATTCTGCTTTAAAATTAGGGTTTCAATTGAAAAATTTTGTTGTCTTTGTGTCTGTAAATTAGGGTTTCCATGATCTTGTTTGTCATTGTGTAAATTAGGATTTGAAATAAAATTGTTTTTTTTTTAGATTGTGTTGTTGTATATATTCAGTTAATCTTAAAGGCTATGATCATACTAGAGTTGTGATTATGATTAGTATGGTGTGATTATAAAATGTTTACTTTTTGTTTTAGGTTTAGAGAACCACAACCAGATTATTCTGCATTAAGGGAAGCTAGTTACGAACACTCCACCTTGAACACTACACAAAGACCAATCTCTTGTGAAGGGGTTTAAGATACTGAAACTTTTGGAGTTTTGTTTTGAGTCGTATTAAATTTGAGAACCACTTTTTAGAACCTATGAATGAAGAACAAATTTACAAGTTTATAGGTTAAGATTTAACTTATAAATGTTACAAAAAGGGTTTAAGAACCCCATTTTGAGAACCAAACAATAGAGATGGTCTTATAGTATCTCCAATTTATTTATTCCTTTAGTTTTAATATTTTTTCGCGTAGATGATTTCAAAATGCTCATTGGTTTTGATTTGTTTTGGACAATGAATAGTTTAATAGTGCGAGTAGGTACGTATTTTCAAATTCCACATTATATTTAATATTTATATTTATGTTTTCAATTTTTTAATGTGGTTGATGTTCAAATACCTCGATCAAAAGAGAAAAACCACTACAAGAATAATAATTGAATACCAGTTTCTAAGAAACAAAGAATTGTCATGAAGACATCTAAATACATCACTTTATACGAACTTCCATCTCACTTCTTCTTTTATTCTTCATCTCCGGTTGAACAATTTGAAACATAAAAAGAGAAATTTATTCCACAAGATTGAAGTTTATCATCACATATGCTAATCTACATACAACAATATTAGTCTCCTAAGAAAATATTATAGCTTCTTAATTCATATATCAACCATATCACTAATATTGTATATAAAAAGCTAAGGGTAATGTTATCAAAAATTGAGAAAATTAGCACCAAGACAATAGATAATTTTCATACAGAGTAGCTTAAGTTTGTGTATAACAAAAACACAAGCCAAAGTATCTACTACTATGTTACGAAGAATAATATTTAATCTTTTTTCATCAAATAGAAGAAAAAACACATTTAGGATCAAATTCTGATTGGATCTAATATGTTGCTAGTGCATATTCAGGACCAAATTCTTTAGCAAGTCTCTTGAGATTGTTTGCAGCAGCATTGCCGATTAAGTAAACATAATGATATATCATTGTCGATCGTAATTATCACGTCCCTGAACTTCACTAGTTCGCGGAACGAACCATGGCCAAGTAGGATCCGCAACTTGGCTATGGAAGTGGGACGAAGGGACTTAGTTCCTTCAAGGCAATGCGGACAAAGGGGGAATCCGAATGTGAACTTAGCCTTTAGACCAGGAAGGTCCGAAAGGCTAAGTAAAAAGATAGAACAATTTGGGCCAAGTCGTTGAGAAGCTCAAAAGCTCGGAATCAGCTCGGAAAAAGTGAACGATCGAGCTAAAGTAGCTGAGCTAGCTAAATTTAGCTCAGGACAGCTCGAGCCAAGCTCAAGTCAGCTCAGTCAGCTCAAGCTAAGTGTCGGCCAACATAGCCAGCTAAGTGGACTGGACACTAGCTGGTCAGTTGGGCCGAGCTGGACGGTTGGGCGATTGGGCGGTTATGCTCAACTTGCACCCGTTCGGCCAAATGTGCCTGTTAGAAGGGGCGCGAGTTTAACTCGATGGTTTAAAGCGGTTACGGGCCAACTCTATAAATAGAGCGCCCAAGGATCATTTTTCGCACACATTTAGACAGAAATTCCGAAAAAAAATCCTTGAGATAAACTCGAAGGCTTGAATGAAGGAAAATCGGATCGTTGGGCTTGGAAGGTTGAAGTGATCCGAGCCGAAACTTGGGAACATTTTGAAGATCAGTCCGATAAACCGATCTTCGAAAGCAAAGGTGCGTAAAAACACTTAGGCTAAGTTCGAAAGGGAAATTGCCAGTGAAATGGCTTGAATCCGAACCGGACCTATGCCTTGTCCGATATTCTCGAAATCCGACACTTAAGCCATAACCGGTACTGATTGGCTTGAATCGCGGTGATTCGCCAGAATCAAGATCAGTCCGGATCTGCCTTAAGGAAAAATCACCAAATCGCTCTAGTGTTGCGGATTCTAGCCTAAGTCCTGGATTGTTCGGAACATGGCTTGGGGAGATTGGGAAATCCGATCCAAGCCAGACCGAATTGAAGGAGTCATGGCCAAATTCTGAACATAGTAAACCGAAAACTAACTTATGAATTGACGGGTTAAATGGGTTAAAACATGCATATAGAACAAATTGGAAAGCATAAATAACGCACTAAGTAACCGGTTGGATTACTTAACCGTTTTGTGACTTTCAGGTAGTAAAGGGGATCACGGGAAGGATTTGGCTTAGCATGAGGCTTCCTGGCCGCAAGAAGGGTGGTGATAAACTCGGGATAATTGTTAGGATCGTTATTATTAAACTTGTAATAGCCTATAGAGCAAAACTCTCACAAATCTTAAGTATTATTAATAAAATCCCATTTTATCTAAGTTGCTTCCGCATTATAAATTAACTCTAACTTTTAAAGGCTTAAATCGAATCTCAGAATTGAACCTCATAAGAAATCGACTTAAAAACGGCTAAGGCATTAAAATGAACTGGGTTGGCCGGAATCACTTAGTGATTCGGCGTGTGATGGCCGTTCCGGACTTAGTGTCCGGGATGGGGCGTCACAAGTTGGTATCAGAGCATGCTAGATCCTTAGACTAGTTTGCGGGTTATGGGGGAAATCACCACTCTTCGGCCAAGAAAGACTCATGCTGGTAAGTCGCTAAGTCCTTGCTAAGATTAAACGTGTTTGTGTGACTGTTTGATCTTGTAGATGGGTAAAAGCGACAAGTCTGGAAAGAAAAAGAAAGACAAGCAGCATGACGTTGATCCAAATGCGGATGCAATAGATGCTGGAAACAAAACCCTAACCGGACCTGTGGTTGGTGGAATAGAAATTGGGAATAAGGTGAACAAGACCCCAACCGGGCCTATGGTTGGAGCCAATGAACTTGGAGACACACTTGCGCAAGGGTTCGGCGCAAGAACAGTGCAACCGCGGGTAAACAATGTGCCGATCCATGGTGAAACCAGGATCGTGAACCCGACCCCATCTTAGGATGGTTATGTGGAAGAAGTTGCGGAATCCTCCAATGCTGGGAAGGAGGATGACGCGGATGAGAATGAGAAGGACGCATACAAAGAAGAAGACTTTGTTGCGGTCCCAACCCGAGCAATGATGTGGAAAGCAATATTGGCAATGACGGAAGATATCAAGAAACTGGTACACACTCGCACTGCGGGTGAAGGATCAGCCACAATCCTTACGGCTCAGCCCCTAACTGGTGGGCCAAATTTGGTAAACCGTGAAGTGGTGGAGACCTTGCCTCCCCCGCCAAGAGTTGCACCAAAGAAGGTGGACTACTTGAGCATTCGGGAGCATATCTCGAGGCTCAGAACTAAGCACTTCACGGGAAGTTCGGATCCAATAGAAGCAGATCATTGGAGAAGCCGTCTGGCTAGGAACTTTAGTTCCACTCGCTGCCCGGAAGACTACAGGAAGGACATTGCGATCCATTTCCTGGAAGGCGATGCGCACAACTGGTGGCTTTCGGTTAAAAAACGCAAGGGTGAACAGATTCACACCTTTGCGGATTTTGAACGGAAGTTCAAAAAAAAAAAATTCCCATCTGAGGCATGGGATATACTTGAATGTGCCTTCCTGGATTTGGTGCAAGGTCGAAGAACTGTCCGGGAATATAAAGAAGAGTTTAATCGCTTAAGGCGATATGTGGGAAGGGAGCTTGAGGATGAGCAGGCTCAAGTCTGTCGGTTCTGCCGCGGGCTAAAGTTCGAGATCCGTGTACACTGCTCGGTCCGGACCTTTAGTTATGTTTCAGAACTAGTGGAAAGGGCGGCAATGATAGAGGCGACCTTGGAAGAGGAGTATGCCTTGTACCGTTTACGGACCCAGCCACCCAAGCAGGCTAACAAGGGTGGGTACCGTAAACAGAAATATGAAGCTGGGGAGGATCGCAAGACTGTTGCGAGGAATGCAGAGTGCAAGACATGTGGTCGTAGGCACGGAGGTGAATGCTGGAAGGCAACTGGTGCATGCCTTCATTGTGGAAGTAAGGATCACGGGATCCAAAACTGTTTGCGAATGGATCAAGGCCAAGGTGGAACAAGTGGGGTGAATCCTAAGACTTGTTACCATTGCGGCAAGACGGGAAATTTCTAGAGGGAATTCCCTAAGCTGTCAGCCAAAAGGCAAGTAGGACAGAAAGAAGGCCGCGACAATACTGAGTCGCAGCCGCAAGCCAAGCAGCAACAGACTGGTGGACCGCGGGTCTACGAACTGTCAAAGGAAAGGGACGATGATGCAAACTTCAACGCGATCACTGGTACGTTTTCACCTTTCCGAACACTCTATAACATTCTGCATTTGCATCATTGGCATGAATGAATTAGGAAGGGACTTAACATTCTGGGAATGAATGTGTAGGGACCTTAGTGATAGGTGGTGTAGAAACGCACACCTTGTTTGATTCCAGGGCAACACATAGTTTTGTGAGCCCGGACATGATTGGGAAAGGGATGTTTGTGAAGGAAACATCCGGATTGAATGTGAAAGTGAGAGCCGCTGGTGGTCAGACCATGCTCTCACAAAGAATGGTCCGTGAAATTCTCGTTAAGATAGGTAACGCGGAAATGCCAGCAGATTTAGTCATTGTTCAACTCGAGAGTCACGAGGTGATCTTGGGAATAGATTGGCTTGCCAAGTATAAGGAAATTATAGACTGCCAGCAAGGACGGGTGCGGTTTGGAATAGAGAAGGGAAATCTTGAATTCCATGGAGTCCGGCCTACCTCGGGAAGTTTAGTAGTTTCAGCAATCTAGGCCGAGAATATGCTGGAAAAAGGATGCGAGGCATACCTAGCCACTATCACTGTGAGTGAAGTTGGGCCGGATGCAGAGATAAAGGATATACCGGTTGTGAACAAATTTGAAGATGTGTTCTAAACCTTGACTGGGCTACCACCAGATAGGTCGGACCCGTTCACGATAGAGCTGGAACCGGGAACAAATCCAATCTCCAAGGCACCTTATAGAATGGCACCAACCGAGATGGCTGAGTTAAAGAAGCAACTAGAGGTGTTGCTGGATAAGGGATACATCAGGCCGAGCAGTTCACCTTGGGGTGCGCCGGTGTTGTTTGTGAAAAAGAAGGATGGAAGCATGAGGCTTTGCATCGACTATCGCGGGCTGAATAGGGTGACTGTAAAGAATAAGTACCCATTACCCCGGATAGATGAGTTGCTGGATCAATTGAAAGGAGCAACGTGGTTCTCCAAGATTGACTTGGCGTCTGGATATCACCAGATTCCAATTGATCCAACGAATATAAGGAAAACGGCATTCCGGACAAGGTACGGCCACTATGAATTCGTGGTAATGCCTTTCGGATTGACCAATACACCGGCAGCCTTCATGAAAATGATGAATGGACTGTTCCGGGATTGCTTAGACGAGTTTGTGATAATCTTCATTGATGACCTACTCGTCTACTCAAAGGATTGGGAAAGGCACCAAGAACATTTGAGAATGGTGTTGAAACGGCTAAGGGAACACCAACTCTTTGCAAAACTAAGAAAATGTAGTTTTTGGCAAAAAAGCATTGGGTTCCTAGGACACATTGTCTCGGATCAAGGCGTGATTGTTGATCCAGAGAAGATAAGAGCCATCAAGGAATGGCCAAGACTAAGGAATGCAACAGAAATAAGGAGTTTCCTCGGGCTTGCGGGATACTACCGCAAGTTTGTGAAAGGATTTGCAAGTCTGGCCCAGCCCTTAACACAACTAACGGGCAAGAATGTGGAATTCAAATGGGCGGAGAAATGTGAAATGAGCTTCGCGGCACTTAAGGAAAGACTCACAAGTGCACCAGTTTTGGCCTTACCGGAACTGGATGTACCTTATGTGATCTACACGGATGCATCCATAACCGGGTTAGGATGTGTTCTGATGCAAAGGGAAAAAGTTATTGCCTATGCATCAAGACAATTACGAAAGCATGAAGGGAATTACCCAACCCATGACCTGGAAATGGGGGATGTGGTATTTGCACTTAAGATCTGGCGGTCATACTTGTATGGAGCCAAGGTGCATATATACACCGATCATAAGAGCCTAAAATACATCTTCACCCAGCCGGAACTAAATCTAAGGCAAAGGCGGTGGATGGAACTAGTAGCGGATTATGATGTTGATATCGCCTATCATCCAGGAAAGGCAATCAAGTGGCCGATGCGTTGAGCAGAAGACGGGCTGACGTGGACGCCGGAAAGAAGATAGCGGAATTAGGATGCATGATCAGGATGCTAAGGCTGAATTCCTTGTCCGAAGATCAGGAACCTTTGGGTTTGGACGCGGTAAATCAAGCGAATTTACTTACAAGGATTCGAATGGCTCAGGCTCAAGACAAGAACCTGAACAAGATGGCCAAGAATGAGCATACGAAATATGAAACTTCGAGCAATGGGACGATTATGGTCCATGGCCAAGTTTCGGTTCTAAATGCTAAGGAGCTTAAAGAAGAAATCCTAAGGGAAGCTCACCAATCGAAATGTTCGATCCACCCGGGGCTGAACAAGATGTATCGTGACCTGAAGCGGTATTATCATTGGGTGGGAATGAAAAGGGACGTAGCAAGCTGGGTTGCTAAGTGTCTAACTTGCCAACTGGTTAAGGCGGAAAACCAAGTACCGAGTGGGCTGTTGCAGAACCTTCCCATTCCGGAATGGAAATGGGACAATGTGGCAATGGACTTTGTGACTGGTCTCCCCACGACCAGGACAAAGAAGAATGCGATTTGGGTTGTGGTGGATAGACTTACGAAGTCTGCCCACTTCATTCCCATAAAGAAAACAGTTGGAGTCGAACACATAGCGGGCATGTATATCGATGAGATCGTGAGACTGCATGGTGTGCCATCAAGCATAGTCTCGAATCGGGATTGGCGGTTCACATCACACTTCTGGAAGGCTTTCCAAAAAGCCTTAGGAACCAGGGTGAATATGAGCACGGCTTACCATCCGCAGACAGATGGCCAGTCCGAACGAACCATCCAAACATTGGAAGACATGCTGCGAGCATGTGTGCTTGAATGGGGCGGATCATGGGAAAAACATCTTCTCTTGGTCGAATTCTCATACAACAATAGCTTTCAAGCTAGTATTGGGATGTCGCCTTAAGAAGCGTTATATGGGCGGCCATGTAGAACACCCTTGTGTTGGATACAAGTGGGCGAAAGAAGCGAGATTGGCCTGGACATAGTTGAGGAAACAACCGAGAAGATCAAGTTCTTGCGGCTCAAAGTGAAAGAAGCCCAAGACCGGCATAAAAACTATGCCGATAGGCGCAGAAAGGATATACAATTCGTAGTTGAAGACTTAGTCTACCTTAAGACTATCACGTTTAAGGGAAGAGCTAGGACTTCGAAACATGGAAAGTTAAACCCAAGGTACATGGGTCCTTATCAAGTTATTGAAAGAGTTGGGGCAGTTGCATACAAGTTAGACTTGCCACCAGAAATGGAAGCATTTCATAATGTGTTCCATGTGTCCCAACTCCGAAAATGCTTAAGGGATCAAGACGAAGTAATTTCCGAACCCCCAGCCAACCTAAAGGAAAACTTGACCATCGAAGCTATTCCAGTTCGGATCATAGATCGAATGGATAAAGCGACAAGAAGGAAAAATATAAAGATGGTCCATATATTTTGGGAATGCGATGGGAATCAAGAGAAAACATGGGAAACAGAGGCCAAGTTGCGAGCCGATTTTCCAAGTCTGTTTAAAGAAGCGGACAAGTGTAAAGGACTTGAACCGAATTNGGGGGGGGGGGAGACTTGTCACGTCCCCGAACTTCACTAGTTCGCGGAATGAACCATGGCCAAGTAGGATCCACAACTTGGCTATGGAAGTGGGACGAAGGGACTTCGTTCCTTCAAGGCAATGCTGACAAAGGGGGAATCCGAATGTGAACTTAGCCTTTAGACCAGGAAGGTCCGAAAGGCTAAGTAAAAAGATGGAAAGATTTTGGCCAAGTCGTTCAGAAGCTCAAAGGCTCGGAATCAGCTCGGACAAAGTGAACGATCAAGCTAAAGTAGCTGAGCTAGATGAATTCAGCTCAGGACAGCTCGGGCCAAGCTCAAGTCAGCTCAGTCAGATCAAGCTAAGTGTCGGCCAATATAGCCAGCTAAGTGGACTGGACACTAGCTGGCCAGTTGGGCCGAGCTGGACGGTTGGGCGGTTGGGCGGTTATGCTCAACTTGCACCCGTTCGGCCAAACGTGCCTGTTCGAAGGGGAACGAGTTTAGCTTGGCAGTTTAAAGCGGTTACGGGCCAACTCTATAAATAGAGCGCCTAAGGATCATTTTTCGCACACATTTAGACAGAAATTCCGAAAAAAAATCCTTGAGATAAACTCGAAGGCTTGAAGGAAGGAAAATCGGATCGTTGGGCTTGGAAGGTTGAAGTGATCCGAGCCGAAACTTGGGAACGTTTTGAAGATTAGTCTGGTAAACCGATCTTCGAAAGCAAAGGTGCGTAAAAACACTTAGGCTAGGTTCGGAAGGGAAATTGCCGGTGAAATGGCTTGAATCCGAACCGGATGTATGCCTTGTCCGATATTCTTGAAATCCGACACTTAAGCCATAACCGGGACTGATTGGCTTGAACCGCGGTGATTCTCCAGAATCAAGATCAGTCCGGATCTGCCTTAAGGAAAAATCACCATATCGCTCCAGTGTTGCGGATTCTAGCCTAAGTCCTGGATTGTTCGGAACATGGCTTGGGGAGATTGGGAAATCCGATCCAAGCCAGACCGAATTGAAGGAGTCATGGCCGAATTCCGAACATAGTAAACCGAAAACTAACTTATGAACTGACGGGTTAAATGGGTTAAAACATGCATATAGAACAGATTGGAAAGCATAAATAACGCACTAAGTAATCGGTTGGATTACTTAGCCGTTTTGTGACTTTCAGGTAGTAAAGGGGATCGCGGGAAGGATTTGGCTTAACATGAGGCTTCCTGGCCGCAAGAAGGGTGGTGATAAACTCAGGATAATTGGTAGGATCGTTATTATTAAACTTGTAATAGCCTATAGAGCAAAACTCTCAAGTTGTAACGAATCTTAAGTATTATTAATAAAATCCTGTTTTATCTAAGTTGCTTCCGCATTATAAATTAACTCTAACTTTTAGAGGCTTAAATCGAATCTCATAATTGAACCTCATAAGAAATCGACTTAAAAACGGCTAAGGCATTAAAATGAACTGGGCTGGCCGGAATCACTTAGTGATTCGGCGTGTGATGGCCGTTCCGGACTTAGTGTCCGGGATGGGGCGTCACAGTAATATTGATAAGTCTCACCGTAAACATAAACAAAATCCAAATATAAAAAATGGGTCTAACAAAAGGATCGATCTTTGGATTCCTTGTGAGCTAAGCTAAAATAAAGAAAGATATATCTTACACATTCTCTTACTTGGATTCTCTCTTCTATACACAATATTAATCTAAAAAAAGACCTCTTCCTATCATATTACTAAACTCAAATGAAAGGACTTCAAATGACTCAGAGAGTTAAGAAGTACTTTTTCTCCATTCAAAAAAATCTTGACTCACGGTTTCTCCATTATGACTATTTTTTAGTTTGCATCACACTACTTACTGATTGTTAAGAATTCCCCTTTGCAAATGCAAACATTCTACATGTTTTATTTATGTACCATATGAAAAATTTGTTTAGCAGTCAGACTGAATTCATGAGAAATCTTCGTGTCGCTATCAATCTTTATTAGCCACGTCAAAGATGCAGGTAATGCTGGATTAACCTGATTTGAGAAGTATGGTAACAATAAGTCAAGTTAAACATTCAAGTAAGAGAAAAAGAAAAGCAATGTTTATGAGTATCAAGTTGACAAAATCCAACTTAGCTAGATGCATCCATTACAATCATTTGTCAAGAAGATAATCTATCCTTAAACAATCCATGAAACTCAGAGATTAAGGTAACTTTAAACAAAACAGGTTTTAAGAACATTTTTCTGATCACAGTTTTGAAACATAACCAAATTGGTTTATAGATTTGTAGATGCAAGCAATGAAATTCTCCAATACAAAGGAAAAAGGAAACATAAGTCATAGAATTCTGAGAAAGAAAAAAACTTGCTTTAGTAAGAAAAAACGTATACACCTTTTTGCTGCAATTCACTAATCTAAAATTGCAGACTCTAGACTTTGTTACAAAATTAAAAGACCATGAAATTTTACTTTAAAGAAAATCCTTGAATAATATGTTATAATTTTGGCTGCTATCCTCATAACAAAATCAGTCCAAAGGATTTTATAACCTCTAAAAACAAAATAAAGATAAATGTGTGGTTGTGGAGAAAAGAATAAACAAAATCACCAAATCCTTTTATACCTTGAACAATGTCTTGCTGAAAAAACAGATAAGATGAAACAAACTTCAAGATTCCAATGAAACAGAAGCAACATATTATCGTGAAAGCATAAACAAAGAAATATTGAAAACCTTTGCAGAACTTGCTGAGATAGAAAGTTTCTCATGTTTCTGATGTGTATGTAACTCTGCCTCATCAGTTATTACAGTATATGGACTTTCATAACCTCCTCCCCCGAATTGTCTCAGGACATCGTTCAAAATTTGAGAGAAACATCAACACACTTTATGCAATTTTTTATTAATACAATATAACTGTAATCTCACATAGTACATATGAGCTAACATAATTAATAACATCATAGATACAAATTTTTCCAATGATTAATGATGGATCATCTTCCAAAAATGATCAATATAGATATGAAAGAAAGTAATTTTGACTCATAGAATAGCACCCACTTAGTAGTTGGTATAAAGAAAATGGAATATGCAAGTTGCAAACTTTCAAGCCACCTTTCTCTTCTTCAACTTTACCTTTGAAGACTGTCATAACAAGTCTAGCACCAACACCAACTATCACGATATCATGTTCTAATGTTCTTAGTGATCTGCATCATTATAAGCAACCAATCTATATTGTTAAAAGTAGAGCAAAGAAAAGTTATCGTTTGTAAGTTTAAATGGTGATACTATTTGAAAACTAACCTCTCCATATGAGTTGGTGCTAAAGCCGGCTGAAATGATGCCTTTGATGATCTTGATTCCTTCATTGGCGTAGTGACCTTCGTAGAATGAAGCGATCCCGGCTGTGAAAAGTCGATGCACTTTTCCAAAGAAAAAGGAAATATTTTATGTAATTGGAGAAGGAATGATAAATTTTATGTAAGTGGTTTGGACTGAGAGGTCTACTTACGGCACCAACAACCACTGGTTTTCCTTTTTTTCTTGGCTTCCAGTGCACATGCGAGTTGATCAGCATCATCAATTTTTCTCAGGTTGAACATATTCCTAGCGTCTGCACCTACAACAACAAAAGCTGACCTTATAACCTGCACAATTTTAGATTTTTCTTTAGATGACATGTAGGAAAAAATATAATCAAATTTTGGGTTTAGATTTGAGATAGTGTACCTGAATTAGAATGAATTGCGCCAATTCTCGTCATCAGTGATCATCTTACTCAATGGATTGCGTCATCTTGTCGCCTCAAGGTCTCTTCAAAACGACTCGAAAAAGTTTTAGATTCAGCAAGTTGGATCGATTAATGAGAAATCTGTTTCAGTTACAAATGAAGGAGGCGAAGCCAGGAATGAAGAGAAATATTATTTATAACTTATTAAATTGTGTATCGTAACATAAAGATCGGAAGAGGAAAAAGTCATCTTGAAAAATACGAGTGATACCAAATGACTGATTTTGATTGAAGTTTAACAAAATTTTAACTGCCTACATGGATGGCCTGAAAGAGTAGAATGATGTACTTTTATATAGTACAGATTAGTAATTGTTTGATACTGATTGATAATTCTTTGAAATGCATATCTTTTTATATTTTTCTAAATGTTCATATTCGTATTTGTAATTTCTGTTTATGTATTTAAAATAAGAGTTATCATTCATTCTAATTTGAAGAAAACATAACGTGTAACTGTTAATAGCTTGATTATTGTATTCCTTTATGATTGTCTTTGTTTCCAAATTTGAGTTTTATCGACTTTTTTAGGGAAACAACATAAAAATTAGTTATCTAATATAGAATCACGAGTTTTCCATATGAAATTAAAAAAATTGGTTATCGATATTGAGGATAAAATTTTTTTTGGATCCATTAATGGAGGTATTTTTGCTTATTTTCGTTTTATTATTATTAGTTGTGTCAATTCATTAATGTTACGACGTTTCCTAATATTTTAAATGAATTAAAATAACAACAAAAATTGGATTTAGTAAGATATATTTAATTATTAGGAAAAAGAATTTCTCTGCACTGTTAAGATTGTTGACATCTTAACTAGAAAATATTGGTACAGTGTTTCATTCTCAAAATGCTTTAATCGAATCAATTCTTTTGGCCATCGATGGAAATTAGCCTCCTCTTTACCTCTTTCCATGATACTTGAATCTTGCTATGTGATAGATGATTTTGAAAATAGATCGTATTTATTGCTTTTCCTAAAAGATCGTGTCGCTTTGTGTACAAAAATGACACAGTTTATAGTAAATAGGTTTAAAAGACATGATTTGTATACAAACATGAAAAAAGAAATATATATATATATATATATATATATATATATATATATATATTTATTAACAATTGTGAACGATTATTCAACATTACAATAAGTCATGACCATTAGAACATACTCATTATTATTCTTCTGCATATGTACATACAACATCAACGATTTCTTTCTTAGTCAATCTCATGTATATGCCATCGTTGCTCATAACAAATGATTTAGATTTCTTTTAGCCAAATAAAGTAATTGAAACTAGAGAAGTTTAACTTTAATGTTGTGTTTACTGTCTACATTAAATGAACATCCTCTGTTACTTTTCTTTACTCAATAAATCATCATTTATCATTGATTTGTAATAATTGCCAAGTGCTTTGATGAATCATGTGCGTATGTGAATAATCTTATTCAAATTAAATGTTAAATAAAATACATAACTATTGTATAATGTTAAAAAATCTCAATACACAAAAATAATCAAAATTCTTGACCAATAAAATTACCATGACGAGTTATATTAACAACTATATCAATATATATGTATAATTTAATTACTTGATAACCAAGTAAAATAAATGAATACAAAACATTATATATATATATATTTATAGCATATTTTGACCAAAAAGTGCACCTATTAAACTTTTTTATAAAATATATGCAAATGATAAGAGTGCAATATGAATAAAAAGACACATTTTCAAATATCTCTTAAAATAAAAAACAAATTTAATAACACTAATCTTATTTATAGTTTCAACCAATTTTGAAAAGAAAATATTGCTACACATTTTCAAATCTTATATGATTTGCAAGAAAAAACACATACAATTATATACACTAATTTTATTAATAAATAAATAAAAAGACACGTCATATGTTACATATTATTGATATTTTGATTTCTTTCGCTCATACATCAATTAGATATATAAACCTATTGTATATTTAAAAAAACTACGTACACACTTAATTAATTAAAACCATGCAAGATAACATTGTAATTGGCTTTCTCATTTTATTCTTTAAAATTAAATAAATTACTTTATAAACTTTTAGCTTTCCCCCGTATATAATAAAAAATGTGTAATTAAAAGAGTTACCTAAAATAATAATTATAAATGAGGGATAAAAATTAGTCTAACATCATCAATGCATTTTGTAGAATTTATTAAAGTCACAAGGTTTAAATACACAAAATAACACTACATAAAAAGAGAATCAAACTAACGAAAAACTTTAAATCAGAATTATGATAATGCAATTAGAAATACAAGTTCAAACCCAACGTTTTTTTTTATGTTGTGATATTTTTTAAACATAATATATTTAATACAAAGTTAAAAAATACTCATTCTCGTGTGCCGCAAGTGATTTACCTAATTTATATAATATACAATGATTTTTTAGTTGTTATTATAGAGATCATATTCATAACCTGTTTTACCATGGTTCATAGTTGGGTCACCGTTGATAAATCAAGCCCATGGTTTATATATGGCCTACTAATTACGGTTTCACCCGACCCGGCCTCCGTTGATTAGTGCAGGATCTCCGTTTTAATCGCCTTCCTCGATGTCAGTGAAGAACCTGACCTCCGTCGCAACGTGCTTTGATCCCTTCTTTAACAGCTGTTCTATCTTCTTCGGACATTCCGCAGTTTATTCCGCCATCTTCTTGACCGGTTAATTCTCAGTCATCGATGACTCCTAAGTCTCTGAATCACGCCATACGGATTCTGAGCAAAAAAACTTTATAACACATTGATATTACCATATTAAGCTCCTAGCTTCGCATTAATGGCGAGATCCAACTATAAATGTTTCCTTTTACGCGGGCTGATGGCTTCATGTAATATTTATTAATCTTCTCTTGTGCTAAGTTACTGTTACTATTTTAAGCTTCTTCATTTGTTAATTGACTAGTTTCATCTGATTCCCATAATTTGTGCACTAACTTTAAGTTGATTTTTTTGTTTCATTTTTGACTCGTAATGTTTCAGTTTTCGTCTCTAATTTGATTCATGTTGTTTTTCCTTGAGATCCAAATGCTAAGCTAGAAATGTTTTTCGTTTTAGCGGTATTGTGGATTTTTTTTGGTTGTAAACTATTTTGAGATATACTCAATTATAAAGTTTATGGTTTTTCACTTGTGTGTAACACTCAATGTTCTAAAAATCGTTAGTCGCTAATCGGGCGGTAGACTAGCGCCTAACGCCTAGACGATTGAAGCGGGATTAATCTGTGACTAAACGGTGAAAGTAAATAAGGGTAAAATTCATGTTTATAAAAATATAGTGGTTATATTGTTTTTAACTGGAAACTAAACAATTAAAATTCGGCTAGTTTAGTTGTAAAGAAGTCCAGTGTNAAAAATAAAAAAAAAAAAAAAAAAAAAAAAAAAAAATTGTAGTGTCGCATTGGCCACCAGTGTTCGATTCCCCTTTCCGTCTTTTACCAATAATTTTCCCTTAAATGAAAAGGGTAAAATCATAACTGAACCTATCTTCTTCTTCCTCCCTCCCGAAACCCTAGCCACCTGCACATTTTTTCTTCGAGTATTATGTTTTTTAATCATTTTGTGCATCATTTTTACATATAAATTAACTTAAATAGCACAAATCTATCAATATCCTATGGATTCTAGTCAAAAAATCAAAGTTCTATGATAAAAAAATTTCAACCGATTAGGCAAAAATCGTATCGGATCACCATCTTTCACCGAACTTTCGCCGCCTAGCCGGCCGATTACAACGATTTTCTTTGGTTCTCTGATTGTCTTACTTGTTGTTGGAGTTATATTTGGTTCTCTGATTTTCTTATGAGTTTATTTGAGTGTTACTTTCTAAAAATGTAAATATGGGTTTTTTGGTTTTTGCAAAGGCAGGGTTTTGGCATGCTGTTTAACAGATATATAAGCTTGAAATGTGGGGTGTAAGATTTCTTTCGAGCAGTCAAGGTGTTCGACCAAGACTGAGGATAGTTGCCGTTGTGATTTTAGCCGCATGGATTGGGCTTGCAGCTTTATTTGGTCTCCTTAAACCTATTAAGAATGGTTGTACTATGACTTACATGTATCCCACCTACATTCCTATCTCTGTGACGGATAATGCACCTTCTGGAAGGTATGGACTCTATCTTTACCATGAAGGCTGGAGGAAGATTGACTTTAAGGACCACCTCAAGAAACTTAGTGGAGTTCCGGTTCTTTTTATTCCAGGCAATGCTGGTAGCTACAAGCAGGTGAGGATGCCCTTGTTTTATCTGTGACTCAAATGATACTACTGTAAAACACTAAGATCAAAAGAAAATGTTAGGCGAAGTTGGTAATTCATTAACTTGCATTTTTTCATGTGGTTGTGGAGCTGATTATTTCCTGAAATCCAGGTTTCATATGCCAGGCTTCTTATAGGCCCTGTTTTTCATGTTGTTAAAACAGGTCAGATCTGTGGCTGCAGAATCTGATAGGGCATATCAGCAGGGCCCATTTGAGCGCACTTTTTACCAGGACGTGCCTCTATTCCGTGGGGGAAGTGAAGACGTGGATTCTGTTGACTATGAACTCCCTAGTCAATACAGTAACAGACTAGACTGGTTTGCCGTGGATCTTGAAGGTGAACATTCTGCAATGGATGGTCGTATACTTGAGGAGCACACTGAATATGTCGTGTATGCCATTCATAGGGTAGGAACTTTTGGTAATTTTGCTACATTCTGTTTACTACATTCTTTATGTACAGAAAAATGTTATTTAAGAAGTTAATTGCTGGGCGTAAAAATTCTCTTGTACTTAGGGAACTTCGATATACTAGTTTCAAAACTTAACAGACCGATATTTTTGTTTTTTCCAAGTGCCCTGCTCTCTCTTTTTTGGTTATTCTTCGCCACTTATTTTCTTCAGATTCTAGATCAATACAAGGAATCTCATTATACCAGAGAAAAAGAAGGTGCTGCTGCTTCCAGTAACATACCAAGTAATGTGATGTTGGTTGGCCATTCTATGGGTGGTTTTGTTGCCAGAGCTGCTGCAGTCCATCCTCAGTTGCGAAAATCAGCTGTGCGAACCATTCTAACACTCTCAAGTCCACATCAGTAAGTTCTCTCCATCTTGGACAAGTTTTACTCACCAAACAACATGGTTTAGGCTTTTCTTATCTAATATCCTCCAGATCACCTCCTCTGGCGTTGCAGCCATCCTTGGGTCATTATTTTGCTCAAGTGAACCGAGAGTGGAAAAAAGGCTACGACGTTCGAACATCCCCTGGGGGAAGTTATGTGTCTAACCCATTACTATCTGGTGTTGTTGTTGTATCAATCACCGGTGGCTACAATGACTATCAGGTCTGCAAATTTCCACCACTAATTCATTTTATCATGTTGCGTGCTCCATTCTTTATGTTATGTGGTGCATTCTTCGATTGCATTTTAGTTCCAGAGGGCAACATTTGATATTTTCTTAAGATTTGTCCTTTGGCCTCAGGTGCGATCAGAGTTGGAGTCACTTGATGGCATTGTCCCTTCCAGTCACGGCTTTATGATAAGTAGTACAAGTATGAAAAACGTGTGGCTGTCAATGGAACATCAAGCTATTCTATGGTGTAATCAATTGGTTGTTCAAGTAGGTTAAAAATCCCTAATTTGTAATCTGGAAAAAGCCATGTAAAAGATTTAAAGATTCGCATGATATGCAGGTTTCGCATACGCTTCTTAGTCTAGTGGACTCGAAAACTAGTCAGCCATTTTCTGATACTCAAAAGAGATTTTGGGTCTTGACCAGAATGCTTCAAAGTGCATTACCTCAAAGTTTCAATCTAATGACACCCATGAAAGTCTCTCATGAGTTACCCATGTTGGCATCAAAGGGTAATAATACCATCTCTATAATATACACTGAAAACATGTATTTCTTGTTTTCTCAGGCTAGCAGTCCTCTAAGGAAGAATAAAAATTTCTTTCTATTAAAGATATAAGCTTTTCTGGTCTAATATTTATATGTTTTCAAGTGATACAAATATACAAACTGGATGTATCTTATCTATCAAACAAATTTGAGGCAATGATTAATTATAAGAACATTTTTGTTAGGTGTCCATATTTCTTCTGGGTATATGTATTATCTTACCATTGTGCCGTCTTATCTTTCCAGGCTCTGAATCACAAACGTGCCCCATGGATTGGAGGGATGATGCGCTCGATAGGGACCTATACATTCAAACAAGTACTGTTACGATTTTGGCGATGGATGGCAAAAAGCGCTGGTTGGACATAGAATTATTGGTCTGTGCTGATAGTATCACTTAGGGATGGCATTTTAGACTTCTATATCGCATAAATGCCAATACGGTCTCCCATGACACATTTTCTGTGTAATAGGGGTCGGCAAAAGGAAAGGATCACTTTATCTTTGTTACAAATCTAGCGCCTTGTTCTGGAGTAAGACTCCATCTATGGCCTGAGAAAGAGAAATCAAATTCAAATTTGCCGGTTTCTGAAAGGGTTCTGGAAGTTACTTCAAAGATGGTTCTCATTCCGGCAGGTCCTGCACCAAAACAGGTGATATATACTTGATTCATCTGCCAAAGTAATTAGGGGGATCAATTAGATCATTGCTGGATTTCGTTTTTACAACACAACCTCAACGTTTATTTCCTGTGTGCATGATGTGTTCATATCTTCAGAGGAAATAAGATCAGATAAAAAAAATTCGTTGACAAGATTTTTGTTTGCGTACATGTAGTCAGAACCAGGGAGTCAAACTGAGCAAGCTCCCCCATCTGCAGTGCTGAAGCTGGGACCTGAAGACATGCATG
Organism: Iberis pinnata; assembly: GCA_900406425.1. NCBI lineage: Eukaryota > Viridiplantae > Streptophyta > Magnoliopsida > Brassicales > Brassicaceae > Iberis > Iberis pinnata. The sequence goes on along the minus strand of OVBE01000087.1, from coordinate 47,183 downwards.
GATTCAGATTCTTGACTATCTCAGTTGCACCCCGTGAAGTATTTTCTGACCTCTATACCTTTTCTTTCTTTCACTCTTGAGCAGTTTTTTAATGACTAAAGCTTGTAACTGAAATAATACCTTCTCTTGTGCAGGCAGTTTCTGGTAAACCTCCTGTGGCAGTTTCTATGGCAGTAGGGCAGTTCTTTAATCCTGAACAAGGGGCCATGGAGGTTTCATCTCAGTCAATGCTCTTATCCAGTTACTGGGCAAAGGTGATTATTTTTAGAATGGGCTGCACTCTTCCTTTTCATCGCAATTGCTTTGAATTCACTTGAGTGAAAACGATTGGTTAACTGATTTTAGCTGTGGAATACTAAACTGCAGGAAATATTTTTGAAGGAGGACCATCCTCTAGCGTACAATTTATCCTTTGCTATCAGCTTAGGTCTACTACCTATAACGCTGTCCCTGAAAACTGCTGGATGTGGAATTAATACCTTTGGTTTACCAGATGGCGAGACAGGAGACTTGGACACAGATAGTAAGAATTCAAAACCCTCCCAATTTGTAAAATTAAATAATGCCATCCCCCTATCCTTATTAATGTATTGTTCTATTTTCAGAGCTTTGCAAATTGCGTTGTTTCCCACCTGTTGCTCTTGCCTGGGATACTGCCTCTGGACTTCACGTTTTTCCAAATCTCTACAGCGAGACAATAATGGTTGACTCTTCACCAGGTCTTTGGAGTTCTCAGAGTTCTAAGAAAACGACTGTTATGCTACTGGTCAGAATTCTTTTAGACAAAGCTTAGCTCTGTTATCCCCACTGAAACAGAAAAATCAAAAATGTTTCTTCCCATTCCATGTTCTCCTACAGGTTGACCCCCATTGCTCTTACACTGCAAGCCTCCATCTCTCTGCTACCGCCATGTCCAGCAGATTCGTACTTATATATGGTCCTCAGGTAGCTTTATCTATAGCCTCTTGAGCATCAGTCGTTAGCATTCACATCATACCAATTATGCATATAATACTAATAGTAGCGAGCTACATAATACTATGACAGTACATGTGCTTGTGTGTCTCGGGGTACAAGGCTTCCTCTCTACACTTGATAACCTTTTGTATCTTGGATATGATGTAGACTATTTTATGAGGGATTGAACCTTTCTTCACGTGGCATCTGATATTGCAGATAGTTGGATTCTCATTCGCCGTCATATTGTTTGCTCTTATACGACAAGCTAATCAATGGAACAACAAACTATCTGTGCCAACATTGCTATCTGCTGTAGAGTACAACTTAGAATTCCCAGCTCCATTTCTGCTTCTGGCTGGTTTCCCTCTTCTAAGTTCCTTGTTGTACTCCTTCTTAATGGCTCAACCAATTCCTCCCCTAACAAGCTTCACAGTAGTCTCGTTCATTTGTTATTTGTTGGCCAATGCCTTCATCTGTGTGTTAGTTATTGTCTCCAAATTTCTCTTCCAAGCGTCATCCCTCATACACACCACGGTCAAATTAAGGTAAGTGCTTGGCTTTCATCATTTTTATATAAAAACACTCAAAACTCTGCCCAGAAACAACTGAATTATGTGTTAATGGGTAGCAGGTGCCAAGCTTTGAAGAGAAACTACTCTCTTACTTTTCTGCACTGGTTTTCTATACTTGCTTCCAGTTTCATCTGGTTAAAGGTTTGTTTTTCGCTTCTGTATTTACCTAAATGCATCTATTATTGACCGCATGCTATAATTCAAAAGCTTCATCTCTCTCCGATTTATTGCTTAACATGAAAAGCATATGCGCTCAGTATAGCATCTTCTCTTGGCTAAGTTTTATGATCACAATGAGTTACTGAGATTCCGTCTCTTGAAGCAGGCAACCTATATTCTGAAGCTGAACGCAACCATTATTATGACACTGGTCTCGGTTAATTTGGTGTGCTTTGTTCATCCAGCTTTGGGTCTTTTTGTACTCCTTGCATCTCATGCCCTTTGCTGCCATTACTCCATATGCAGGTAATTAAGCTGTATTTTCAAATTTGTCATGTGAAATAGGTAGATGCAAGAAAGGAAAATAATGATTGTCTTTTCAAAAAAAATATAATCTTACCCGCTAAAAAAGCAATAATTGATCCAGAAAATTTCAAACTTAGATAAATAGGAAGATGGTCATGAATCAGATAGCAGTAAGAGGCGATCGTAGCTGAGAAGTTATCTTGTGTTGTTTTTTTAATCATGTAAGTATTATGATGGCAACTATGAGAAAGGAATCGGTTGATCAGAAGAATGAAGCTGGGCGTAAAACTCGATATCCCTCAAGCAGACAAGAACATGTATCAGTAGACTTGTCCGAGAAGTCATTCATTGAGACACAAGCAGACATCTTCAACCACAGGCACGGCCTACTAATGTTGGATCTCCTTGCAGCTTCGATGTTTGTACCATCTCTTGCTGCTTGGTTCCAGGTAGTCTTTCCATGTCCCCAACTGATTGACTCAGAGTTCATTTTGTTGTTTACTAGGAGTTTTCTGGCTTTTAACATATGCTGAGCCAATACCTGGAAAAAAGGATTGACTGATGTTTTAATGGAATAATGCTGTAGCGGATTGGAACGGGACAGAGTTTCCCCTGGTTTGCTGACTCGGTTCTCTGTGTTGGTGTAATCTTCCATGGTATACTGAACTTGAGACTTGAGTCAAGCAGTCTACTACGTTCATTCCCTTTTCTCTCGGGACTCCAACTCCGTACCCATCACATCTATATCCTTGCAGGCTACTACTGCTTCTTCGCGGGACTAGAATTGTCTCCATACAAAGTGTTCTACGCCATAGCCGCTTTAGGCTACATCTCTTTGACTCTTAAGATCTTGCAGGTTGACAACAAAGATCTTCGTTTCCATACCAAAAGCAGAATACACAGAAACTGAATCAACGGAGTGATACAACATTTTTGTGGGCAGAAAGTTGCAATCAAACCTTAAACACTCAATGAACGGTCAAGACTTTATTTTAGAAACCGGTCAGGTGGGCTGATTGGAGATCTTAAAAATGAAATCAAGAGAAGTTTGTTGCAGTTTTAAAGTTGTCCTAAAAGAACATTAATTAGAATTGGTTTCATATTTGTCTGTTGCTGTCTGTATTTGTGTGATTATTACTAGAGCCAAACTAATATGATACTTTTCTACCATTTGAATTATGTATCGACTTTTTTTCACGGCCAGACACTTTTTTCGAGGTTAAAAAGCAACTACTCCTGTTGCCCGAGGTGGCGCTGGCCACCGTCGGTTGCTGCCTTCCTTTCGTCTTCATATATATTTTTTCTTCGTCTATGTCTACAGTTTTTGGTCTTGGTTTTCTCCCGGTGGTTATTTCTCGATCTGGTTTCTTCTTTTGTTGGTGTTTTCTGCTCCCACCGTCATTCTGGGAGGAGTTTAGCTCAGATGGTCATCCTCTTCTTTGTTCCTCTTCTTCTCTTGGTGCGGACGCTGGTTCCTTCGCAGGGTCAGTCCGATGAGTTTCTCCATTGGTGTGTTGAACCAAGAGTTCAAGAGTAAAATTGGATGAACAAATTAGTTCAAAATTTTCTTGTGTATTGTGTTTATTTTCGATAACCTAGATTTAACCTAAGAATTTCTATTTATAGACATGTTTATAGATACTCTTATGTTATATCTTTTACATAAGATTCTTTCTATATACATGAAAATATTCATTTAACAATATTTTTCTTAATTATAGCTTGCCATTTTATACCGAGGTGAACTCCATTCGGACTGCATTGGACCCATATCAATGAGCTCGGTTTAAAACCTACAAACATGTCGTGATATTGGGGCAAGGTCTACCGAGTCAAGTTTTGAAATCGGGTTCTTGATCGGGATGTCAAACCCGGTATAAATAGTATATCCTCCTCCCCCCCAAGTGTAGCGAAGCGCGATTCCGAGCTTCGTACACAAAATGAACTGTTGGATATGAGTTGAGGAATTTGAACCGGTATTACGTCACACGCGGCGCTCAAGAAAATATTTTCAAATTTTGAAAAATGGGTAAACGAACTGTCATGAGTGGGTTCTGCTACGCGTACCCCTATGTTATAGGTTTAATCATGGGGGCTTTTGAGGTTCATGACTCCAAGTCTTTAAATACTCTGTATTTTCCAGAGATCTTACTTCCGTTTTGCAAAGATAAAATTCGCATCTTCCATATTTTTGGATTTCTTTTTCTTCTTCGTTAAATCTTTGTAACTTCTTGATTCAATCATGACTTTCGACACTTAAACAACCGCCGTTGTTGGTGCGACGAATTCTTGCGACGTTCTTGTCATCGCCGAAAGCAAAACGAGATCTTTAATTCCGGTGGAGACAACAACTCAAGTTGGACCGTCATCCTCTTCTAGTCACTGGATAGATCGATCGGGACCCGTGATGGATAACGGTGATGACCTGATGGGGGTTTGGGCCAACGAAGTCGACGAACGAAAGTGTGGCGGCGCTTCTCTCGCGGATGCGGCTCCGGGGGATTGTTGAGTTCAAGATTTCGTTACCACTGGAATGGCCATGGACAGCGCTGCCTGGTTATTTCTCCATATTTGGAGAGTACTTCGATCATGCACGGCTCTGGTTTCCCTTTCCCAAACTCCTGGTAGCATATTGCGCGTCGTGGTATCACTTTTTCCCAGCTAGCGCCTGGAGGGGTTCGAAGCGTGGTAATCGCTCTTACCTGGGCTGCCTAGATAGATATGACTCTCACCGTCGACACATTTGAGTAAGTTTCGACTTCGATATTCTGTATAAGACTATCGAAGGGGTCAACTTTCACACTGGCTTTTATTACATTCGCATGGTCCCTAAGTACAAAATTTTGTCGAGTCCCCCAAGCAAGGTTAATAATTGGAAGGAACAATACTTCTTTGTGAAGGCCATCTCTAATCCGTCCCCGACCTTCGTCATTCTCCATAACCGCACTGGTCACGGAGCATGGGTAGAGTGTTAAGGGTAGCATGTTTTGGTAAATGATGTTCTTATGCTAAGATGTTTCTTTTTATTTGCAGACCCCATCATTTCTATAACGGACCCTTCGCCAGTTTGGCCGAGAAGCTAAGACATTTCTCAGAGATCGAGGTGATTTTGTGGGTGGATTTTACTCTGATAAAGTTCGAAAAATAAGGTTGAATGTACCAGCAATGTAGTGACCCGCACGAGAACTCTGAAAGAATATGCGGAAAAAACGTACCAAAAACCGTTATAGACGATAACTTTGCTAGTTGGGTGAACTAGTAATACCGAGAAAACTCAAGAACCATTTGATTTAAGTTAACCTACGATCTAAGTATCGTAAGCTGGTCTGGAAAGACCGTAGTTTGATCGGTACGTGAAGTTAAGTCCCGAACCGCAAGAAGTGTGTGTGCTTGGTGCAGCTGGTTAAGCAGCATGAGTGCCTGCTCGGGATGCTCATTGAGCTGCTTAAGCTTGTGGGAAGGATGTGTGGGCATGTGCTGGGTGTGTGTTGGACGTGAGCAGCCAGATGATTTGGTGAAGCATACAACTCTCACCAGCTTGGTTTCCTTCCTTAGAAGAATTCTAAGCTACTCCCACTAGCTCGTTTTCCTCTATAAAAACAGCCCACCATCTTCATTTCTACACACAAAATCGAAACCTTAGCAAAGCTCTGCAGAATTTACAACACAAAAAGCAAGTACAGTTTGTGTTTAGGAACAAGCAAGGGAGAACCAGAATGTGTGTTAGATCACACAAAGATCAGTTTTAGGCAATCCATCCGAGCTTGTCCTAGATCATTCTCGGATTAGTCTTAAGCCATCAAACTGAACCAAAACCAAAAATTATTAAGGTGAGTTTGTGGTTTATGTTTGACCTGAGAAAGAGAGAATTCCTTGAGTTGTGATTGCTTTATGATTTTCATGTGATTTTTTGATGGTTAGTTAGTTTATCCAGTTTGGATGTAGTGTGGAATGGAATTTAGAATGAAGCGGAAAATGAATTTAACATGAGCCAAAACGTATGAAAAATTTATTATAAGCGTGTTGATATGCCTTGTTGAGAGTTTGAATTTGTGTGGAATTGTGGGATCGAACCATTGTCATTTGTGGTGTGATTTGGTGTCGATGAGGATGATCGGACCATTGTCACTTGTGGTGTGATAGAGATGGTGTCGATGTGAGTAATCAGACCATTGTCACTTGTTAAGCCTTTGTGATTTCAAGTGATTGAGATGGTGTCGAATGGATGTGGTGGGTTTTAAGGATATCAAACGCTAAGAATATTAATTACTAAAATTTACTATAAAAACTTAAGCATTAATCGGTTTGATATTATGCTTGTTGATTGTATTATTTGTTGGGAATTTTCGGGGAATTATTGGTGCAGGTTCCGGACCCGAACTCACTAAGCTTAGTAGTTTCTCACTTCTCACTCTCTTTTGCAAGAAACTGTAAAGGGATTTAGAGGGGATAAAGGAACAATAGGTTTCCACTTGTAGATTCTGTAGCCTTTTGTAAAATATATGTTTTGTTTGTACATCTACATTTTGAGCGTTAGGCTCGTGCCAAACTTATGTAATATACGCTTTGTAAATGTTTCTAAGTTTATATGTACAAAAGAATTATGTTTAATATAAACTTGGTTTCGTATAATGCTTTGTCTAGTGCGAACAGTTTTAACGGCTTAGCGTCATTTGGGTTGGCAAGCCTTTATTGGCGTTAAGACAAGATTTTGTACTTGGTCATTTTGTTCGAAGTTCGGATTTGTTTTGAACCTCGAATAGTGTGCCTAAATATATAATCAATGTGACGTTTCCTTTCTAGTCTTGATCAGGGTGTTATAAGGTGGTATCAGAGCATGGTTCGCCATGTTCACATGAAACTTGATTTAATTTTATGGAGTCTAAAATTGTCGCAAAAGTCTATTTATGAAAATATGCATGTTCCTTTATATGAGTTTATTATTTGGGGATAACACTAGAATTATTTGATAGAGATGCCTCCAATGCGTCGAAGACCAATACCGCTGTGCGAAGCGCCAAACCAACCGTATCAGCCGAATGTTGATTTTTATTTGAGCAGCGCTAATGCATCGCCTGTTGGGTCTGAATAGGAATCAATTGGAGATAAATTTGAAGTAGGAGGACATGGATTACAAGTATGGCTAATGCGATGAATGTTGACTTGGAAGCGGCCAGCTCCGAACAAGTTAGACATCCTCATCAACAACAAAGGCATATTCCGCCAAGCGGAAGAGATCCTTGGGATGCCTTTGAAGTACATCTTTTAGAGCGGTTAGACTAGCATAGACCTCAACCCAGAGACATGCCTAACTTCACGTCTTTGTTTAAGTTAATACGGACATTGGGAACCGCTCATTACACTGGGAGTACCGACCCAATAGCTGCGGATAACTGGTTGTGCAATTTAGAGAGGAACTTTAACGCGACTCGTTGTCCCGAAGACTTTAAGAAGGATGTTGCGATTTATTATCTCGAGAGAGACACTGATCATTGGTGGCGCAACACTGAAGGAAGATTTCGTGAAGGAGTCATTATGTGGGTCGAGTTTCGAAGAGAATTTGAGAGGAAGTATATTCCTTCGGAAGCTCGAGATAGGCTAGAAACACAATTTTTAAGACTAGAACAACGAAACCAAATAGTTGCTCTGGAGGTACGTTCATTTTGCCCCTGATCAAGAACCAACAATGATTCGCATGTTTATAAGGGGACTACGTCTAGAGATATGGAATAGATTACAAGTGGTTGAGTTCTTTGATTTTTATGAAGTAGTGGAACGCGCCATGAATGTGGAAGAAGAAATTGCAGGTATAATGTGGTGTGATGTCTAGACCGACGCTGCAAAACAGACCTGCAACACAGGAGTATCAATCTCCAAACCGTGAGCAGTTTGGTAGACGGGAACATGTTAGTGGGAGAGTCTTGGATATTGTGCGCGGACGTGGAGGACTTCTCAAGTACCGCGTATGTCCGAGGACTTCTCAGGTACCGCGTATGTCCGTTTGGCCCATGAAAATTTTACCTTTATGTCATCATTGTAATGGGAGAAGATATTTACGAAAGCTTGTCCGAACCTCAGAAACACGGGCACAACTTTTTCGAGGCTGGTAACTTGTTTTGCTTATGAGGAACAAGGACATTATGCTACGTCTTGTCCTTGTATTCACCCAACGAGAATTGTTCTACCTTCGCTAGAATCACCACCAAAAAGGCAAACAATCACATGCAGAGTTTATTCCTTGGATGCGGATAAACCTCGACCTTCTCAGGCTGCTAAAAGTCCTACGGGTACGTTTGGGTTTTAACTCATTGCGTGTTAATTTGATTGCACTAGTAGGTTACTTAATGATTGAATCATATATAAAATTCTTTGTGTTTAGGAACATTACGTGTTGCTGGAGTTTCCACTCACGTTCTGTTTGACACGGGCACGACACATAGTTTTGTGTCACCCGTGCTCGTGGAGAGTCTTGTAGGGACCTTTCTTAGTGTAAAGGCCAGTGTGCCCATTAGAACAGCCGGTAATTGCATGGTCGGAGTACCTGTCGAAATTGAGAAGAAGATGTTATCAACATGAAGTAATTCTGAGAATGGATTGGTTATCGACATACCAAGAAAACCTTGATTGCGGGAAGGGGCGTATTACTTTGAAAGATGGCAGCAGTCCATCAATTTTATATAATGGGATATGTCCAAGTACTAGAATATCACTAATCTCGGCTCTAAAGATGGAAGAAGTTTATCTTGTAACCTTAACCACAGTCGAAGATGTTTCTAGAAAAGAAGAGAGTTTGGAGATGATTCCGGTAGCGAGAGAATTCCAAGATGTATTTAAACCATTGGAAGGATTACTACCGTTAAGAAATGATCCTTTCACCATAACTCTCGAACCTGGTGCAACTCCAATAGCAAAGGCACCATATCCAATGGCTCTAGCAGAACTTGCGGTGTTAAAGAAACAATTAAAAGACCTTATGAAAAATGATTTCAATCGAACAAACTCATCGCCATAGGGTGCTCCAGTTTTTCTCACCCCGATGCTGATGCTTTTTTGGCGGACATGGATGCATGTGCGGATTTCTTGAGCCAAGTTAACAGCTCATCTTGTCCCCCTCTTGCTCCATCTGATATGAACTTCGGCTTGCTGTATAAGATGGCTTCCCAAGAGATCTTCAACGTTGATCTATTTTCCAAGATCGTGTGCGTATTTTTTTTGTAATTAACGTTGTTTGGTTCGCAGTTCTTGTCATCTTTCAATCGCTTGGCAAACATGTACGGTCGTCAATGTAATTCATACGAGAATCATACAAGTGCTCTGAGGGACCAGTTGGACAAACAAACACAAAGGATGGCTGAACTTGGCGAGCTCGGTAAGTTGATTGATGCTTCAAGGGAGGAGTCCCGAGCTGATAAAATAAAGATCGAGGTCATGGAGGAGGAGGTCGAGAGATTGAAGAAGCAGAGTGTAGAGCGCGCTAAAGCCTCAAGGAAAGAGATCGATGTTCGAATTGAGCGCGAAGCTGCTGTGTAGGCCAAAGAGGAAATGGTGGCCAAGTTTGAGGCGATGCTTGCGAAGATTTGGGCTCACGTTACTTCGCGAGAGGAATCATAATACAACGTTTCAATGTATGGTTAGATACAAGCCTCGATTGACCTTAAGGTGGATAGGAGGCGTCAAATCGTTTCATCGAGAAAAAACAAGCGGATCTGGCAATATTGGTGCCTTTGTATCGCAATGAAAACATTGTCGTGCTGAGTGAGAAATATCTCTGGTTGTCTCCTCCACTGAACAAGGTTGGGTCGAATGTCGACATAATGACCCTGATAGCAGTTGATGGCCTTAGGGTATCGGTTTCGGAGGTTGATACGGGATCCGATGGTAATATTGTGGGTCTCGATACAAGTAATATGGCTACCGATGGCGGCGAAGAAAGAAGTGGAGTTGGGAAGAATGGTGTCGCTCTTTCCCCCGGAACATCAACCGAGGTCGCTAGTAGAGGAGGCGAGGCTACCATCGAAGAGGCTGTTGAGAGGACTATTAATGTAGATGAATGACGTCTCCTTCTCTCCTTGTTCCTTTGTTTTGTTTCGATATCTCTNCTCTCTCTCTCTCTCTCTCTCTCTCTCTCTCTCTCTCTCTCTCTCTCTCTCTTTGAAATTTAAGGAATGGTCCCCCTGCGTGGGAAGAGGTCGGATACGACCTTGTAAAAACTCTATTCTTTTTTTAAAAAATGATTAATTTGGTGGTTCGGCTATTTTTCGGTTTACAATTTTTTCGTTTCAAATCGTGTGGCAGTAGGTGCCTGTAACGATTATGAGACATATGGAACTCCGATCAATTTTTACGTGTTTATTCCATGATATGAGTTACGAGTTCAGAAGGTTTTGGTTTAGTTGGTTCTGATATTTTTTTGGAGAAGTAGCGATGATGAGGACGTGTGTACTTAAAATATTGTTTGAAGAGTATTCGGTTCTTGAGCTACTTTCCAATAACCAAGGTAGCTATTTATTTGTTTATTTTATATGATTTTGCATTGAGACGAGGTATGAGCGCTTGAGCTCGGTTTTTTTTACTCAGTACGTTATTTCTATCCTTTTTTATACTTTGACATCATATTAAGCTTTGAGTTAAGTGTAACGATTTTACTTCATTAATGAGAGAACAAATAAATTTTTACTTGAACGATTTATCGACCGCAAGCAAACTGATGAGGTATGAGTTTTAGGTCTCGAGATATATGCTAGTTGAAACTCGACTTTTGATTAAGTTTGAGTTTTTATTCTCTTTGAAATCTGAGGCTGGCCAGGACCTCAGTGCGTATATACGACTTTCTATTATTCCTTATTTACAAATATGTTTAGCGAAGTCGAGCTCGCAGTCGACATGCTCTTTTAGTGAACCGAGCTGACTTGTGATCCGTGTCGCAATAACTATTTCAGATTTTTGGTGGGTAAGTGACGTAACATCGTATTATGTATTTGGATAATGGGAAGGTTTATACCCCCCTTTTTTTGTAGGGGGGGGGGGAGGATAGCTGAACCTCTTTCACGCTTTCTACGTAACCACATGTTGGGATCAAACCATCTGTAGTTCTTTTCTTTTTAAAAAATAGAATTTATTCCTTTTCTTGGTGTTCCAAGAGTGAAGAGTTGGTTTTCCTGCCATAATCATGAGTTTATAAACGCTGTCTTTGACACCACGAGACTTTAGGTAGGAGCCTTCTATCTTGCGCCGAGCTTTCCAGTCTTGTGTTTGGTGGTATTAGCGAAGGTTTCATGAAGAACGAGGCCCCCCTCGATGAATCGTCGTGTTTTGACATTCATGTTATAATACCGAGCTGCAGTTGACTGATAATTCTATATTTGTAGCAAGGATTTGTCTTGTTCTTCTTCGAGATCTTCGAGATGGTGTTTTAGGAGTTTATTGTTGAGATTGATGTCATTCTACATGATTACCTGGCGAAATTTCTTCACGTTAACCTCGCCTGAAACGAGAGCCTTGATCCTATGGGATAGGGAGAAAGGTGTACTATTTGTTGACTGCCGAGGTGTGGTCCGGTATGACTAAAGTATGCATTCGAGCATGTCTGCCCAGCGACCTTTCTTTTTCTCTAGACGCTTTTTGAGACCATCCATGATTGCTTTGTTCGTGGCTCTGGCTTGACCATTGCTCTGGGGTAACGAGTAGTAGCTTGATTTAGACTTATCTTCCATACCTGGCAGAAGTTGAAGAACACTTTCGAGGAAAAATTGGTGCCATTATCTGTGACGATTTCATATGGTAATCCATGTCGCTAGATGATATTTTTTAGAAAAAACCTCAAACCTCGTCGGCTGGTATCTCGGAATAAGCTTCGACTTTAACCCATTTGGTGAAATAGTCAGTCATGACGAGTAAGTACTTCTTTTTCCTTGATTCAGAATAGGGGCCGACGACGTCAATTCCCCAACACATGAATGGGTATGAGGTTACTGCCAATATGAGCATTTCGATAGGTGTGTAATTGAGTGGTGCGTGTCTTTGGCACTGTTCACAGTGTTGGGCGTAGTCATGGCAATCAGTGGTCATAGTCAGCCAATAATGCCCATGTCGTCTTATCTAAAGAGCAAGAGAACGCCCTCTGGAATGATTACCGCATATGCCTTTGTGAGTTTCGCCCATGATCCTCGTGGCTTCGACTTTATTAACACACGTGAGAAGTATACCGTGCACGCTTTTCCGATATAAGGCTTGGTTGACTGTGGTGTTATTTGCACTTTGTGCCATGAGGTGTCGCGCTTTCCGTTTGTCATCTTAGAAGGCGCCTGTGAGTAAATAGTTTAGGATCTCGGGTCGCCAGTTGTTAGTTGTGTCCTCATCGATTTCCATATTTGTGTCCTGATCGATGCTGATCCTCACGATGACGTCGGGATGTATGCTTAGCTGCTGAATTACGTTGATGGGAATCTGTCTCAACTCCTTTGGTCCTGATGTGATTGCAGCTAGTGAGTTGGCGATTCAATTTTTGGTTCTTGGGATCTTGGTGATCTGACAAACGTCGAATTATGCGGCAACTTATCTGAGAACTGCAAGGTATTTATCCATTTGTTCGTTTTTGGCATCGTAGTCTCCGTTGAATTGGCTGGCGACTAGTTGGGAGTCGCATAAAGCATGGATTTTCTTGGAACCAAGAACCTTTACGAGGCGTAAACTAGCAATTATGGCCTCGTACTCTTTTTCATTATTGGATGATGCAAAATTAAGGCGGAATGATTTTTCTAAGACTTCGCCCGTTGGCGATTCGAGTTGGATGTCATTGCTAATGCCTCATCGATAGGAAGATCTGTTAACGTATAGCTTCGATGAAGTTGGAGAGTACTTGGCTTTTGGCGCTTATTCGTCCACGATACTCTATATCGTACTCACTGAGCTTAACCGCCCATTTGATCATTCGGCTGGAGTGTGTCAGGCTATGTAGGATAGTGAGGATTGGGTAGGTCGTCAATACAACAATAGGATGGGATTGATAATATGGACGCAACTTCCATGCCGTGATGATGACTGTTGGGGTCAAAAACAATACACTCGGGATCAATATTCGAGAATACAAATCAAACTGAGCATTCCTAACTAGCGGAATAAACAAACTAAACACACGATACTTCCAAAAGATCTCAAACGATATGCTTTGGAAGAATTGAGAAACAATCATAAAATCGCTAAGCGATCGTCTCTGCACTCTTTTGTCCTTAGTCGAGAATGGTTTTTTCCCACCGGTTTTTCCTATCACTAAGGTTTTAATGAGGCAAGGTGGTCCGCTTAATTGAAATGAATGTTCGAAGAGTACGGGAAACCTCGACAGACACACAATATGCGGACAAATGCTTTAATCTCAAATATCGTTTATAGACAGCATGGTACGATCAACTACGAACAATCGAGACGTTTTTGGACACACGTTCATCTCGCTAGTTGGCGAGATAAAGATGTGCAAGGAATTCATCTCGCCAGTTGGCAAGATGAATCTGAGACATTCATATTGCTAATTGGCGAGATGAATCTGGAAAAGGAATTCATCTCGCCAGTTGGCAAGATGAATCGAAGAAATTCATCTCGACAACTAGCGAGATGGATCTGTGTAAGGAATTCATCTCTACAATTTGGGAAAGGAATTCATCTCACCAATTGGGGAGACGAATTTGTGCAAGGAATCATCTCGCCAGTTGGCGAGATGAATCTATGCAATGAATCGGAAATATTCATCTCGCCAACTGGCTAGATGAATCTGTGCAAGCATTCATCTTGTTAGTTGGCGAGATGAATCAGAAACATTCATCTTGCCAACTGGCGAGGTGAATCTGTGCAAGAATTCATCTCATTGGTTAGCAAGATGAATCAGAAACATTCATCTCACCAATTGGCAAGATGAATCATGTACACGCTTTGGACGAATCGTCTCTTGTTCCTAGTTTCCATTGGAGTTTTACGATAAAACTCGTAAAACTTATTCGTTTCATACGATGACGTTTTGCGACTCGCGAAAGAATCGTAAAATCATTATGTATTTCTCAATCGTGTGAAACGATGACAGTTAACTTAAAGGCCGATGTTATCTCACTTACATGATTAGAATAACCTTTTTCCAAAGGTTTTGATCATATCATCACACGAAAGCTCATTTCTCAACAAGAACCATAAAAATCGCCTAAACCGTAAGTAGGACCAACGAGGCCTAAAACACAATAATGGCCCACTTACGATTCTAGGCGGGAATCGAGCCCAAGCGAATTGACAATCGAAGCTTGTCCTGTAATCCAAGAAGAATGGAAGAAATCCAGAAAAGAAAGATTTCTGAAGAAGAATCAATCAAGAAAGAAGAATTTCTGCGAAGGAACGGAAGACGGAATTGGAAAATTGATCAATCCTGAAGCCTATATAAGAAAGATGAAGAGAAAGGGTGCAAACACGTTCAATTCTTCACACCGAAATACTTAGGTCTTCAGACTGTTTTTCCACTTTTGTTAGCGAGCTGCGATTCGATTAGGTTTACTAGTCTTAGGAGTTCGTACTACATAATTCGCCAGTAGCTCGCGTAACCAAGGCTTATGATAAATAGGTTTTTTTGTGTTCCTATCTAACAAGTAATCCTAGACCACTTGAATATCGATGTAGTACTTATGTGTCAAATCCAGTTCGGGATGCAATTAACTAATTAGCTCTATGAGAATTACGTTCAGTCTAAACGATTCAAAGTTGATTGTGATTATCGATTAGAACGTGCTATGATTGAAATCCGATAATTCAATAAGTAAAAACGAGACTAAATATAAAACGAAATAATAAAAAGGCTAAACAAAAGGGCTAAGGCAATGACTTGGGTGATCAAACGGTTTCCTAAGACGCTCAATGCTAACATTTAACAGCTATTCCTTGGTCTAAGATTCCCACTTATAGACTAATCCACTCTCGTGGTACTAATCCTTTTCCTAAACATGCGACTAATACAATCTCTTGACTAATCAACAAGATTAAGAAACAATAAGATCTAATCCATGCTCAACCACTAAAATAACTAACACAATCTCTTGGCTACGCCTCATTTAGCATTCAAAAGTTGGTTCAAGAATTTCATCGAACACCTTTCGGGCGATAATTTTCCTGTGATCTAGATTCAATGGATCAGGTTAAACCTAGCGTTAAGAACATCTATTGCATGAGGAATTAAGGATTATAAGACCTAAACATCTAAAACCACCATCTAATCACCCTAATCTACATAGCCCATTTTCTTATTGAAACTAGTCACAACTCATGAAGAAAACACAAATTCTCATATTAGAACTATGTTTTCTCATGTAAGAAATCGAAATAAACAAAGATTAAGAACATGAATAAGAATTGAAAAACTCAATCAAATTAGACTCAAAAGTAGAACAAAGGCTTTTACAGAGAGTTTTCAATCTAAAAGATGGAATAATGCCAATTAGGTCTTTCAAGTGTTTTAAAACAAAAGTCATTTTTTTCCCTTTCATTACTCGATATCGGCCGATACAACCGGTACGTATGGCCGATATCACCATCGGTTGAGTGCACCCAGTACACATGGCCAGTACACCTGTATCGGGCCAGGTGTTTCGGTTATTCTTGCCCGGTACGTATTCTACTACTTCCGTATCGGTTTGTTCCAACCGATACATCCCAACCGATACATCCCAACCGATATGGGTGTATCGGTTGAAACGTACCGGTCATGCTTCTTTGTGAGATGTATCGGCCTACTCCAACCGGTACGGGTGGCCGATATCATGTCCGGTTTTCCTCCTTAAGCTTCTTTTGACTTCTTTCTTCTTGGTTTTGTTTCGGTTCAACTCCATCTTTCTTAGGTACCTGAAATATGCAATAGAATGCAAAATGCAACCTAAACTATTCTAAATGCAAGTGAACCTAGCTAAAATGAGAACTAAATTGATGCCTAAAGTGGTTAAAAACGCAATACATCAGCTTATCACCTGTTGTAACGCGCTCATACGCAGATTCAGAATAAGACTACTTTTGCCCTTTTTTGTTCTTAAATTCATATTCGTATTTTATTATTATCGTGTTATGATCTTTCCACGTTTGTCTTACAGAAATCCAGGATCTCTGGGAAGTTATAGTACTCTTTGATTTTCTGTAACTAACGGAAATCGACAGTGCGAACTTTGGTGCCCACAGTTTAGCGCTTGAAGGGGGGGGGGACAAGTGATTTCTTTCACGTTACAACACATATAGTTCAAAAAGGTATGTCCTATTCAACAAACAATTCTATCATATCTTTTAAGGATAAGGCAACTACCGTTCAGGCTAACCCTCGTAACGATCTCCTCGTTATCGAATTAACGATACAAAATATTGATGTCGCAAGGTTGTTAATCGACACCGGATGCTCAATGAATATCATCTTCAAAGACACTCTCGAAAGAATGAAGATTGAACTATCTGACATATCTGAAAATCCTATCCCGCTGGTAAGGTTCTCCGGAGATACCATAATGACCCTCGGCTCGGTTAAGCTCACGGTTAAGGTTGGGAGCACCACGAGAAATGTAGAGTTTCTGGTCGTGGACCGCCCCACTTCCTATAACGTGATTATGGGTTTCTCGTGGTTGAACTCCAGGAAAGCTGTAGCATCCACATACCACTATTGTCTTAAATTCCCGACTCCTTTCGGAATCAAATTGATCCAAGGAAACTAGAGGATATCGTAGGTATGCCTTGCCGCTGAACTAAAACGGAAAAGCGTAACCGCAACAACCTTTGCCAAAAACAAAAGGCAAAAACGCTCCATTCGAAATGCCCCAGAACAAGATCAAACGAAGGTCTTCTGGCAATTGCGAAAAGCAGAGATTTTAGAACGAGAACCAACTTGAGAACCCGTCATCTCAGTCTTCTTAGACAAATAATTCCCCGAGCGTTGCGTCAAAATTGGCGCTAACTTATGCGATCCCATTAAAACGCAACTCATAGCTTGCTAAAAAAAGAACCTCCATACGTTCGCTTGGGCCGCAAAATACATCCCAGGAATTGACATCAACATAACTTGCACAAACTTAAGGCTGGCCCAACATTGAAACCCGTCAAACAAAAAATTCAGAGATTGGGTCCGGAACGTGCCACCATGGTTAACGATGAGGTCAAAAACTTCTCAAAGTTGGGTTTATAATGGAGGTCAGATACCCCAGTTGGCTCGCTAATCAAATAGTGGTTAAGAAGAAAAACGAAAAGTGGCAGGTCTGCATCGACTTCACTAACCTCAATGAATCATGTCTGAATGATAGTTTCTCGTTGCCACATATTGACTTTCTAATAGTTACCACGGTGGGGAACAAGCTATTATCATTCATGGATGCCTTCTCGGGCTACAATCAAATCATGATGAATCTCAACGATCGTGAGAAAATTGATTTCATCACCAACCGCGGTACCTACTACTACAATGTGATGCCCTTTAGCCTGAAAAATGCCAGCGCAACTTATTAATGACTTGTCAACCGGTTGTTCTCCGAAGAGGTCGGAAAGACTACAGAGGTATACATCAACGACAAGCTTGTAATGTCCCTCGAAGAACATAACTACGTAACTGATCCACCGAGATGCTTCAAAAAATTTAACCGTCATAACATGAAACTCAGCCTAGCGAAATGCAGATTCGCCGTGGCGTTAGGGGAGGAACTCGGATATCTCGCACATACCAAGGGATCAAAGCTAACCCAAAATAGATCACTGCTCTGATCGAAATGGCTTCCCAAAAAACAAACAAGAAATGCAGAGGTTAACTAGCAGGATCGCTGCGAGAAAACCTTTCAACAGTTAAAGCATTTCATGACCACATCCCCAGTCCTTGAGAAACCAGTCAACGGCGAACCCCTATTCCTGTATATCACGGTGTCGACAACAACCATAAGTGGGTTTTTATATGAGAAGAACACGGAGAGAAAAAGCCAATCTTTTGCGTAAGTAAAACCCTACTAAACGCTGATACACGATATCCGCTTATGGAAAAATTGACACTCACCGTAGTGATGTCGGCACGGAAACTAAGGCCATATTTCCAGTCACATACAATAATAGTCCTCACATCTTTCCCATTACGAACAATCTTGAAAAACCCTAGTCAGTCGGGCAGATTAGCAAAATGGGCAGTCGAGTTAAGCGAATACGATGTCGAATATGGGACAAAGACTTGTGCGAAATTGCAAGTCCTTCTCGATTTCCTGGTAAAACTCTCAACGGAAAGCATGACAAACCAGGAACCAGAATAAATCTGGACCCTCCATGTGGATGGGTCTTCTTCGAAACAAGGTTAATGAGTTGCGATCCGACTCACGTCACCGACCGGAGAAATACTAGAACAATCACTTCGTCTCATATTCCACACATCAAATAACGAATCTGAGTACGAAGCACTTATCACCAGATTATGATTAGCCCATGGACTCAAAATATGGAATATCCACGCCTATTGCAACTCACAACTTATAGCGAGCCAATTTAGCGGAGAATACAAGGATATACACGAAAGGATGGAATCATACCTAAAAACCGTTCAAAATATTTACCAAGGCTTTAACCAGTTCGCCCTCACACGAATACCTCACTCAGAGAACGTGCAGGCTAACGCCTTGGCAGCTCTAGCTTCAAGCTCCGACCTAGGGCTCAGATGAGTCATCCCCATAAAGTATATCGAACACCCGAGCATTGGTCCCCCAATCATCGTAAATATGATCCAATCATCGGACAAAGACATCGATGAACCGTGGATGCAGGAGATTCGAGCTTACATAATCTTAGGTACCCTCCTTGCGGAGAAATGGGCCGCTCGAAAAGTTAAAATTTAGGCCACTCGATACGCCCTAGTAGATGGAGAAATTTACAAACAAAGTTTTTCCAGACCTCTCAAAACCCACATAGAAGGAAACAAATCACGTGAAGTCATGGAGGAGGTCCACTATGGTTTATGCGGAAATCACTTTGTCAAAAGATCCCTCCCAATTAAAATAAAACGTCACTGCTATACCTAGCCAACCATGGTCAAGGATTGTGAAAAATTTGCCCGCAAGTGCGAAAAATGCCAAAGGCACGCACCGATGATCCACCAACCCGCATAACTCCTCTCTTCCATTTTGAAAACATACCCGTTCATGCGATAGGAAATGGATATTGTCGGACCCATGCACAAATCTAAACAGAAATGCTTCCTACTAGTCATAACAGATTTTTTTTTGAAAATGGGTCGAAGCCGATATGTACGCCAGCATCAAAGACTCTCAAGTCAAAAATTTCGTATGGAAGAATATCATATGCAGACATGGAATTCCTTATGAAATCTTGAAGGATAACGGGTCTCGTTTATTTCAACGAGATACGAGGCATTCTGCAAAAAGTGGAAGATACGGCTAACCAAATCAACTCCCAAATACCCCCAGGGAAACGGCCGAGAAGAAACTGTTAACAATACCATTTTAGACAGGATAAAGAAATGTTTGAACGGTAAAAAGGCCGATGGGTCGATGAGCTCGAAGGAGTCCTCTGGTCGCACAGAACAACGCCGAGAAGAACAACATGAGAAACTCCTTTCGCTCTCGTATAAGGGTCAAAATGCATGATCCTCGCGGAGGTCGAGTTCCCGGGAATAAGCAGAAAGCTGCTCCCAGAGCAAGAAGAAACAAACAATTTAATGCTGCTAGATAATCTTGACCTCATCAACGAACGCCAGGATCATGCTCTCATACAAATCCAATATTACCAACAAGCAGCCGTAAAATAATATAACTTAAACATATAAAGTCATAGGTTCAGAGAAGGCGACCTAGTCACACGAAAAGTCTTCCAAAACACTACAGAATGAAACGCAGGAAAACTGGGAGCGAACTGGAATGGACCATACAAAGTAACGAAAGTAGTCCGACCAGGCGCATACGAAATTGCTACGATTCGGAACAACAAGATTCCAAGAACCTGGAATGCAATGCACCTCAAAAAATATTATCACTAAACAATGACATCCCAACAAACTGAACTATGACACGACTTGATCCCTGAACCGGGTACGTAGGCAACTTTTTGTAAGAAATGTTCAACTGTCCCCCTTTCTAAAAATGGGGGGGGGGAGTGGGTACATATACATATACTCGTATACTCCCATATTTCAGAATATCCGTTTCCATGTAATCGATATTTTTGAAACTTTTTTGCAATAAGGAAATTGCATCATACCTTAACAATTTCTCGGTTTTCTTACGATTTATATGTATCCAATCACACTCAAAAACTTCCAACAGCAAAAATCCTCATATAACCCAGAAACAGAAATCATAAAAAACTTCTCCTAACGAAAGCTTGAACACTTTCTTCGCTCTCAAAGGCAAGCATGCCCTTTGATAAATTATGGGAACATTCCCCAAAGACATTCCAAAACGCAAAAATCTTCAAACGAAAAAAGAACTTTCAGAAAAAGCGAGATGACGCGAACTTCTAAAAAAAAACTTCCGAATTCATACGAACACAGTCTACACAGACTCTGAAACCGAAATGAGCAAACATCCGCTCCTATATCGAGCCCGTCGATTGCCCCCGACAGACAAACTTGTCACCTAAACTTTTGTAAGATTGGTTCCCACACACCCGGCACAAAGGTAAACAACGCTATGAAAACAATAAATTTTGGTCAGCACTCCTGAACGGCTTAGTAATTGTCTTCAGAGAGATGCTCGGTTCCCGATCGATGAGAATTTATCACATATTCCAATATCAAAAAAGGAATCCGGTTGAAATCATAAATAGGATACATAAACTAGATATAGTCACCGCACACCTTAAAACCGAGAGTAAACCTAGGTCTTGCCCTAAACCTTGACCAATGGTCTCTAATATCTCTAGACATAGCATCGGGAAAATGATGTGAGATTCCTAAATTTTTCACTTCGCTTACATCCGCAAATTCATAAACCCAAAAACCAGACTTTTCCAGAAAAATTCGCATCCGAAACGAATAAGCGGTTGTAGTGACCATCGGAGAATAGGAAGTGAATTGACTACTCACATCTACAACTCCAACTCAATATCAACAACGTAAGCCGAAAACGCGATTCATTAATGTAAAGTTGCAAAGTGGAAAAAAGACATGAAGCCACATACGGTCGGGTTATGATATTTAAACCCCCCCACTAGGCCAAAATAAACGAACACAAATACTTAAAACATAAAAGCAACCTATATAAGACAATACTCTCATTTTGCATTCAGGATGAGGACCTCGTTCTCATCCGCTTCACCACCTAAACCCTCCATCGCACTAGCTTGGTCGCTCGACTCGCGGTATAACAAAGTTGGCAATGCCCATTTTGGCTCAAACCATCAGAACCACGTGACTCGATGGACCAACCACAATCGGCACTTGACACTCAAGCTGGGATAACTCCCTGGCCTTAGACTCCGAGATCCCTCTCGAGCTGGCTGACCTGAGCTTGAAATTGAGACACCTCCAATGCGTGGGCACTGTTGATCACCCGCAGGAAGGATCGCCCCATGATCTAGGTTGGGCACATAATGAGGATCCGAGTTGGGCGTGACCGCCAGCGTTACATTTAGTATCAAAGACTCCATCAGAAAAGTAAAGGCAGGGCATTCCGTCTCGGTGTTACGATGAGACCTCTTCTCTTTGAAAGCCTTAATTTTTGCTGGAAGTTCTAACTCACCTAGGCCTGCACTTAGATATTATTTAAACAACATTAGTAGCATGGTGCCTTTAGCACTCATGGCTTTAGAAACAACACTAGGAGATAAATAAAAATTAGATTTACTTACCTCACTTTCTTTGCTCATATGCACTTGTAATTCATGTACTTCAGATGTTTAAAGAGGTGCAAGAGTGTACTTACGGTCTTTGTGCATAAATGTGTACTTAAACAAACACTAAACACAACCTAAAACAAGAATCTAGACACTTTTTATTTTGATTTTCGTTTTATTAACTTAAACAGAATAAAAACAAACCAGAAAACACAAACTGAAGATGAACAAACACAAAGTGATATAACTAAAAAGATAAAGGGATAGAGGGTTAGAACCGAAAGTTGGAACCTTTGGCTCTGATACCAAATGATATAAGACTTTGGGGAGAGTCTTTGGCGGCGGAAGATGGGAACAAACACGCTGTCTTTCACGCTCTCTCGTGCTGGTTCAGTGGGTGAATGTGAATCGATATGGATCAAACAAGCTGGCTATAACGCTCTCTCTTGTAAGATCAGTCGATGGAAGTGAGAATGGATCTAACGCACCAGATATATTATGGAAGGATTTCTGATACAACAAGCAAACTCTTCCAATGGTTATTCCACACACAAAGGACATAAGCTTAAATCTCTACAAATACCACTTGAAAGAGAGGAAAATTCAACTCTATTAATTAACAAAAAGGTCTAAGGTTTACAAGGCTGCAGGGGAACCTTATATAGTGGTTATTCAACTTAATACCTAATTAGGTCGATACTAATTCATAAGAAAGACTCAAAACAACATGACTTCCAAAATAAAACAACAAATCGTTTAAACACACAAAACAAAAATGTTTGCAAACTTAAAATAAAATAAAACAAAGTGATAAATCACGTCTTGGGATTAAAATTCTGTCTTCTGAAGCCTTAGATAAACTCAGTTTAACCTGCATAAATTTTATAGATTGAAAATACCTGATTTTGGCTCGGTTTGTGCGGCCTAGGAGCTGAAATGTATTCTGCTTGTTCTGTTCCGTCCAACTTGAATCCTTTGATTATTTATTTTTCTTCTAGTGCCTTGAGGATTGTATGAGAGTTATCTTCAAGTATTTCCACGTGGTTAGCTTCAGAATCCTCTTCTTGCCTTGTTTTCTCTCCAATGGACAGTTCACTTGTATTGATTGTATCTTCCAGCTCAGGAACGTTCTTGGAGTAATCCTTTTTGTGTTGAGATCCATTTCCTATCAAGAAAATATACTTACAATTTTTTGGTTGAGTTGGGATCTCCTTGATGCTCAAATGGACGAAATTCTCCAGCAGCTCTTCATTGAAGTCATTTGAGCTTAAGTTCACTTATGCACTATTTTTGGTGAAGCCTCTAAGTTCCATAGTGCTTATTAAAGTCTGGACCTTGTCATTGAACCCTTCTCTAAGTCTCCTAGTCTTGGAACGTCTCATCGGAGCTTCATTGACTTGTGGTATAAGTGTTGGTTCATTGTTTGGTTCGATGTCCTCATCACAAGGGGTCGCGATCATCGCGTTGAACATCGGGTGCTTGTCAATTATCATGAACTTGGTGAATTTAGTCTGGGATATGGCCTGGACTGGGAGCCTGATTGTTTTGGTGGTGTTTAACGTTTCACCACTGAAGCTGGTGAGGGGGTGTAGTGTGGTCTTGATGGCGTTATCATCGATCTCCATTTTAATTAGCGTATCTTTGAAGATGATTTCTATCGAGATACCGGTTTCGATCGGGATTCTTGATACCTCTGTATTTGCTATAACTAGCTCGATAACCAAGAACTCGTTGTGGGGGGTGCTCAGTCTGTCGGTGTCGCTATCGGTAAATCGTAGTGGTGGTTGAATGTGTTATGAGGATGGCATTTGGTGTGAATTTTTCCGCGATCGAAGCTCGACGACTTGATTCTTTAATTGATCTGACCAAATTGTTGCACTGCATCAATCCTCCCATTATTATGTTTATTCCCCGTCAAGGATTGGGGAGCACGTCATCGCGTACGTCCTCGTCTTCACTGTCGTAATTGTCTCATTGATTTTGAGCTTGCGGCGGAATCATATAGTCAGCTATAGGCTGTCTGGTCATGGCTTGCGTGTGATTTACTTTTCTGCGGCCTCTTCCTCGACCTCTCCTTTGCTTACTATTTTTTTAGCTTGGCTATGATTTCTTCGCTCTGAAAGTTTCATAAGAGGATGTTCTGAAGGTGGATGCATTCTTCCGTGGTATCCCCTTTCTTTTTTGAAATTCCAGTAGCTTTCCTCATTCCCTTCTATTGGGACGACCTTACTACTTGCTTCTTCTAGGTTAGAGGTTACTGTGTTGATGCCTCTAGTCTTGTCGTGAAAATAGTTGCGCACAAAGTGCTGCTTCAGCTCGTGTGGGTGGACAATATTTTTCCTTGAAGGCCACATTCCCGACCTCTGGACGTGGTGATTTTTTTCCATGGTTGCTCGCTCTTCTTCTACTTCAGTGAACCGAATTGCACGGTGGAGGGCATCTTTGAGGGTCCAAGGTTTATTTATCAGTAGCTCGTCTTTAAAACTGGAATTGTACCATAGTGATTTTTGCAATGCTGCGATGGCTGATTCTTCGTCATTGTTTATCAGGGAAGCTATGGTTTTGAACTTGTCGTGGAAATAATGGAGTGATTCTTTGGGTTCTTGGGATAATCCCCAGAGGTCGGCAAAGCTTGTTTTCTCTGTGATGAACATTAACTAATGTTTGATGAAGACTGCGGAGAGCTACTGGAAACTCCCAATGGATTTTGGTGTCAAATTCGAGAACCAACTTAGTGCCACTCCACTTAGATTTTTGATGAACAGTTGACAGAGTCCAGCATCTCTCTCCCCCTCGTAGAAATTAGCTCATCTTGTTGTTATGGTGAAGGCGGTCAGGTATTTCTATGGATCCTCCCTTCCCGTCATAAGTCGGGACTTTGAATTTGTTGTTGTGTCGTATTAGCGTATTTGTAATTCTTCTATTGAACGGAGTCCACTGTGCTTCCTCTAGGACGCGGTCCAAGATATTAGAAAATGCTTAACAAAAATAGAAACAATTACGAACTGCTCAAAAGTAGACACTCTGCATGCACTCTCTAATTGCAGAACTGATAATTGCACCGTACACATCAGAAATGTGTACAAAATTTTGCAACTCTATAATCAAAGTTATTCTTCATGGGACATATCTACATTGTCTTTATCAAGTCTAGCTTGTTTTTGAAAAGTTGATATTTTTTATATAGTCAAGCACTCCAATCTTTTGATCTTCGCAAACAACAAATTTGGACATTAACTCATCATCAACACCAACTTCAACATTAGGAGGATAGCTTTTCAAATTATCATTCCATCTAGAGTTACTTACATATTCTCTCAGTTATTGAGGCTTATTGTCTGCATCTTGTTTACCATTATGAATCTTCTAGCAGTTTATTCAAATCAAATTTCATCTTGCTTATTTGATCATCACCACTACGTTTAAATATCACACAAAAATGCATTGCATTATCCTTTTTTAAAAAACTAAACAAATGTCTAACTTGACGATCTTTTGTGACGTCACTGGTGGAGCTTCTAAGTAATCAATCAACCCAAAAGGGGAGTAATTGATTTCAAATCGGCCGTACCCAATTCCATATTGAAGTCTTCTAAAACCATCTTTTTATATATTGCTAAGTAGAATTAGATTCCAAACCAATCATTTTACCACGTTTTGGATAAAAATCCAACAATTATTTCAAGCAATTTTTTATACCACAAATCACATCTATGTGTATCATATTTTCCATCCAAATAACAATCAAGATTAGTTTTTTTTTAAAATATATTCCACATTCTACATGTATACTAGATATTCCGGACTACTTTTTCAAAGGAACATAGAATATATATATTTTATAATTATGTCTTTCCAACGCGCATATTCTCGAATTGCTATTCTATATTTCATATCTTTGTCTTCTAGAAAATCTATTCCACAATGAGTGGACATAATAGAAAATCTATTTTAGAACACGTCATATTCTAGAATAAATTTGATAGAAAAGTTCATATTATAGAATAGATTTTTCAGAACACGTCATATTCTAGAATAGATTATCTAGAACAACTTATATTCTAGAATAGATTCTCTAGAAGACTTCGTCTTTCTAAAATTACAAATCGATTCAATCAAACATTGACTTCGTTTTTTCTTCACAAGAACGACTCAAATCTAAGAGATCATCACATGAAACTACAAGAAAAAGAAAAAAACACCCCACAATATTGCTTATGTGATAGATAAATAAGTAAGAGGTACCTACGTGATAAGAAGCTAACAATATCGCCTATGAAAATCAAAACATTAACTAAACATATATAAATGAATTTACTCATATAAGAAATTACCTTATATGTCAATTTTTATCATATACTACTTAATGGTTTACTTTTTGGATTTTGATACAAGATTCTTATAAATATGCGTTTAGAGAAAAACTTAGATATGGAAGAAGATGAAAAGAAACACAGAGAAAAAAAAGATACACAGAGAAAGAAAAAAAACGTTGTTTACAAATTTTTAGAGAATTAAACCTTATAAATATTTTTTGAGAGATATTGTAGGAATATTAGTAGATATATATAAGATAATGGTATATTAGGCATAAAATAATTTTTTTTTTATAAAAAGGTTAATCCCACAAACATATGGTAAGAAAACCATTTTAACTAATTTTCCTTTTTAAAAACTAATTTCCATCAAATTTTTGTTATTTATATAGAATGATCTTTCTAAATTGGAATGATTGTTCTATGATGTTTCATATAGTTCCTGGAACATTTGAAATGATCTTTCCAGGCCAAGAAGGTCATTCTAAAATGTTCAAGGAACTACATTAAACATTATGGAACAACCGTTCCAGACAGAATGCTCATTCCACCCTTAAATTTTTTTTTTTTTGTGATTTCTGGTAAGTACAATACTTTACAAATATTAGATATTTTTTGTGGCTTTTTTATTTACAGATATTCAATCTTTGTATTATGAGTTTTTGATGTATGGTGTTATAGATAACTTCTTGATTAAACTAGAGTGACATTGTGATCTTCAGTGTACACTCTTAATGATAGATTTAAACCATTTGATATATTAGAAAATGATTAACAAAAATAAAAACAATTACGAATTGTTCAAAAGTAAACACTTTGCACGAATTCTCCAATTGCAGAATTGATTTTTGCACCGTATACACCTGAAATGCGTAGAAGATTTGCAATTCTATATTCAAAGTTTTTCTTCATGGGACAAATCTACATTCTCTTTATCAAATCTACCTTGTTTTTGAAAAGTTGATCATTTTTTAAATAGTCAACCACTCCAATCTTTTGATCTTCGCAAACAACAAATTTGGACATTACCTCATCATCAACAACAACTTCAACGTTAAGAGGATAGCTTTTTATATTATTATTCCATCTAGAGTTACTTACATCTTCTCTCGGATATTAAGGCTTATTGTCTGCATCTTGTTCACCATTTGAATCTTCTAGCAGTTTATTCAAATAAAATTTCATCTTGCTCATTTGATCATCACCACTACATTTAAATGTCACACACAAACACATTGCATTCTTTGAAAAATACAAACAAATCTCTAACTTGACGATCATTTGTGACATCACTGGTGGAGCTTCTAAGTAATCAACCAACCCAAAAGGGGAGTAACTGATTTCATATCGGTCGTACCCAATTCCATATTGAAGTCTTCTAAACAAGGTTAATTCCACAAACATATGGTAAGACAACCCTGTTTAGCTTATTTTCCTTTTTAAAATAAAATTTCCTTCAAATTTTTGTTATTTATATAGAATGACCGTTCTAATTTGGAACGATTGTTCCATGATGTTCCATATAGTTCTTGGAATATTTTGGAACGATCTTCCAGGCCAAGAAGGTCGTTCCAAAATGTTTGAGAAACTATATTGAACATTATGGAACGACTTTTCCAGGAAGAATGTTCGTTCCACACTTTTAATTTTTTATTATTTCCATTTGAAGATTTTTCCTCTGCTCTATGTAGTTTCCGATAAGTACAATACTTTACAAATATTCAATATTTTTTTCTGGGTTCTTGTCTATTTACAAATATTCAATCTTTGTATTATGAGTTTTTGAGGTATAGTATTATAGATCGCTTATTGATTAAACTAGAATGACATTGTGATCTTCAGTGTACACTCTTAATGATAGATTTAAACCTTTTGATAGATTAGAAATTGATTAAAAAATAGAAATAATTACGAATTGCTCAAAAGTAGACACTCTGCAAGACTCTCCAATTGCATAACTGATCTTTGCACCGTCTACACCAGAAACGCGTACAAGATTTTGCAACTCTATAATCAAAGTTATTCTTCATGGGACATATCTACATTGTCTTTATCAAGTCTACCTTGTTTTTGAAAAGTTGATTCTTTTTAACATAGTCAACCACTCCAATCTTTTGATATTCGCAAACAACAAATTTGACATTACCTCATCATCAACACCAACTTCAACATTACAAGGATAGCTTTTCAAATTATCATTCCATCTAGAGGTACTTACATCTTCTCTCG
The DNA here is from genome assembly GCA_900406425.1 of Iberis pinnata. NCBI lineage: Eukaryota > Viridiplantae > Streptophyta > Magnoliopsida > Brassicales > Brassicaceae > Iberis > Iberis pinnata. The sequence continues at coordinate 18,832 of OVBE01000087.1, read as the reverse complement.
ATAATTGAGACTTATTATTTGCATTATGTTCACTAATTGAATCTTCTAGCAGATTATTCATATTAATTTCATCATGCTCATTTGATTATCACTAGTATGTTTAAATGTCACACACAAATGCATTGTTTTCTTCTTTTTGTAAAATCCAAACAAATGTCTAACTTGACGATCATTTGTGACATCACTGCTGGAGCTTCTAAGTAATCAACCAACCCAACAGGGGAATAACTGATTTCAAATCGGTCATACTACCTGATTCCATATTGAAGTCTTCGAAAATGATCTTTCTAATCTATTTCTAAGTAGAATTATATTACAAACCAATCATTCTACCACGTTTTTCTTATCAATGATAAATATCCAACAATTATTTCCAAGCAGTTTCCATATACCACACACATCACATATATTTATTTAATATTTTCCTTCCAAATAACAATAAAATTTAGTTTGGTTTTTAAAATATATTCCACATTCTACATGAATACTAGATATTCCATAATACTTTTTCAAAGTAACGTAGAAAACATATTCCACAATTATGTCTTTCCAACGTGCATATTCTAGAATTGCTATTTTATATCGCGTATTTTTTTCTTCTAGAAAATTTATTCCAGAATGAGTGGACATAATGGAAAATCTAATTCTAGAACACGTCATATTCTAGAATATATTTTCTATAAAATGTTATATTCTTGAATAGATTTTCCAAAACACGTTATATTCTAGAACATATGATCTAGAACACGTCATATTCCAGAATAGATTCTCCAGAAGACATCATCTTCGTAAAATTACAAATCGATCCAATCAAACAATAACTTCGTTTGTTCTTCACAAGAACCACTCAAATCTAAGAGATCATCACATAAAACTAAAAGAAAAAGAAAAAAAACACTCCACAATGTCGCTTATGTGATAGGTAAATAAGTAAGAGGAACCTACGTGATAAGAAGCTAACAATATCGCCTATGAAGATCAAAACATTACATAAACATATATAAAAGAATTTACACATCTTCTCTCGGTAATTGAGGCTTATTGTCTGCATCTTTTGTGGTAAGGATTCTTATGGATATGTATTTTGAGAAAAACTTAGATATAGAAGAAGAAGAAAAGAAACATAGAGAAAGAAAAGAAACACAGAGAAGGGAAAGAAACGTTGTTTAAACTTTTCTAGCGAGTTAAACCTAGTTAATATTTGATGAGAGATATTATAAGAATATTAGTAGATATGGATAAGACAATGGTATATTAGGCATAAATTGATTATTTTTTAAAGTTAATTCCACAAACATAGGGTAAAAAACCCTTTTAGCAAAATTTCCTTTTTTAAAAACTATTATCCTTTAAATTATTTGTTATTTATACAGAATGTTAGTTCTAAATAGGAACGATCGTTCTATAATGTCCTCTATAGTTCTTGGAACATTTTGGAACGATTTTTACAGGACAAGATGGTCGTTCCAAAATGTTCGAGGAACTATACAGAACATTATCGAATGACCGTTCCAGACATAATTTTCGTAACACCGTTTTTTTGTGATTTCCTTTTGAAGATCCGCCCTCTACTCTATGGAGTTTATGGTAAGTATAATACTTTACAAAGTTTCTGTATTTTTGTGGGTCTTTTTTTATCTACAAACATGCAATCTTTGTATTATGGATTTTTGAGGTGTGGTGTTATAGATTGTTTCTAGATTAATCTAGAGTGACATTATGATCTTCAATATACACTCTTAATGGTAGATTCAAACTTTTTGATATATTAGTAAGTGATTAAAAAAATAGAAAAATAATTACGTATTCCTCAAAAGTACACACTCTACACAAACTCTCCAATTGCAGAACTATTTTTTGCACCTTATACACCAAAAACGCATACAATATTTTGCAACTATTTAATAAAAGTTATTCTTCTTGGGGACATATGAACATTTTCTTTATCAAGTCCACCTTTTTTTTTTTAAAGTTGATCTTTTTTTTACATAGTCAACCACTTCAATCTTTTGATCTTCGCAAACAACAAATTTGAACATTAACTCATCAACTCGAACTTCAACATTATGAAGATAACTTTTCATATTATCATTCCATCTAGAGTTACTTACATCTTCTCTCGGTAATTGAGGCTTATTGTCTGCATCTTGTTCACCAATTGAATCTTCTAGCATATTATTCAAATCAAACTTCGTCCTGCTTATTTGATCATCACCACTACGTTTAAATGTCACACACAAACACATTACATTCTCCTTTTTTTTAAAATCCAAACAAATTTCTAACTTGACGATCATTTGTGACATTACTGGTGGAACTTCTAAGTATCAACCAACCCAAAAGGGGAGTAAATGATTTCAAATCGCTCATACCCAATGCCATATTGAAGTCTTGTAAAACCATCTTTTTAATATATCGCTAAGTAGAATTAGATTACAAACCAAACTAATCTTGATTGTAGAATGATTGGTTTCCAAATAACAATCAAGATTAGTTTTGTTTTCAAAATATATTCTACATTCTACACGTAAACTAGATATTCCTGACTACTTTTTCAAAGTAACATAGAAAATATATTCCATAATTATGTCTTTCCAACGTTCATATTCTAGAATTGCTATTCTATATTGCGTATTTTTTTCTTCTAGAAAATATATTCCAGAATGAGTGGACATAATATATAATCTATTTTAGAACACGCCATATTCTAGAATATATTTTCTAGAAAATGTCATATTTTAGATTAGATTTTCCAGAAAATGTCATATTCTAGAATATATTATCTAGAACACGTCATATTCTAGAATATATTCTCCATAAGACATCCTCTTCCTAAAATTACAAATCAATCTAATCAAACATTAACCTCTTTCTAAATTTACGTCTTTTTACCCTTACTATTTTTAAAAAAACTATTTTAATTAAATTTTCATTATTTTAACAGAATGATCGTTCTAAATTAGAATGGTCGTCCCAAAATGTACCAGGAACTTCCTGGGACATATTAGAAAAATTGTTATGGCCTGGAACGGTCGTTCCAAAATGGTCGTAGAGTTTCTGGAACATTTTGGAACAACCATTCCATGCTAGATTGGTCGTTCTATGTTTTAATTTTTTTTGAGTTTCTAGTTTTTGCTAGAAATATAGGTGAATTGCGTTATAATATTTGCTTAAATAAGATGAGAAAATCCATATATATATATATATATATATATATTTATAACATAGTATAATGTAAGAAAAAAATAAAACAACCAACAAAAAATGTAGAGTACAAGATTTTGCAACTCTATAATCAAAGTTGTACTTCATAGCACATATCTCCATTGTGTTTATCAAGACTTCCTTGTTTTTAAAAAGTTGATCCTTTTTGACACAGTTAACCACTCTAATCTTTTGATTTTCACAAACAACAAATTCGGATATCAACTGATCATCACCACCAACTTCAACATCTAATAGGATAACTTTTCAAATTATCATTCAATATAAAGTTACTTACATCTTCTCTTGGTAAATGAGGCTTATTGTCAGCATCTTCTTCATCAATTGAACCTTTTGGTGGTTTATTCAAATTAAATTCCATCCTAGTCTTTTTATCATCACCACTACGTTTAAATATCGCACACAAACGCTTCGCCTTCTCCTTTTAGAAAAATCCAAACAAAATTTTAAATTGATGATCATATGTGACAATTACTGATGGAGATTCTAACTAATCAACCAATCCAAAAGGGGAGTAACTTATTTCCAAATTGGTCGTAACCAAATCCATATTAAAGTCTTCTAAAACAATCGTCTTCATCTCTTGCAAAGTGGAATTATATTCCAAACCAATCAATCTACCACGTTTCTCCTTACTAGTGATGAATCACCAAATCTCCAACAATTATTATAAAAAATCTACATATTCAGTGGCGGATGCAGTAAGAGGGAGTTGGGTTCAATTGACACCAACTAAAAATAATAGTTTCATAACTTTTTAATACAAATTTGGTGAAAGATTTGGTTAAAAGTAGAGTTTGATCCCTATAAATATGTGTAAAACTTCCAAATGACCCCAATAAAATCAATTTCTAGATCCACTATTGTCCATATACCACACACCACATATATGTGTATCATATTTTCCTAGTAAATAACAATCAAGATTAGTTTTTAAAAGATATTTCACATTCTACATATATGCTATAATTCCATAATACTTTTCAAAGTAACGTAGAAAATCTATTCCATAATTATGTATTTCAAACGTGCATATTCTAGAATTTCTATTCTATACTGCATAATTTTTGTATGCTAGAAAATATATTCCGGAATAAATGGACACAATAGAAAATTTATTCCATAACACTCCTTATTCTAGAATATTTTTTCAAGAAAAGTTCATATTCTAGAATAGATTTTCCAGAACAAGTCATATCATAGAATTCTAAAATAGATTTTCCATAATATGACGTATTCTAGAATAGGATTTACAAAGGATGTCATATTTTAGAATAGATTTTCCAGAAGACTTCATCTTCCTAAAATCATAAATCGATCAACTTAGACATTAATTTCGTCTTTTTCCATAAAAATCACTAGAATCTAAATGATCATATAAAAAACCTACAATAAGAAAAATTAACTCTCTTCAATATTGTTTATGTGATAAACAAGTAAAATGTAGATTATGTCATAAGAAACTAACAATATCATCTTTCAATATCAAACCATTAACAAAACAGATAAAAATGAATTTGTAAATATGAGAACTTACCTTATATGTCAACTTTGATCATATACTATTTGATGTTTTCTTTGTGGAGTTTGATAAAGGATTCTTATGGATATGTATTTAGAGAAACTTAGATTTGAAAGGAGAAGAAAAGAAACACAGAAAAAGAAAATAAATGTTGCTTAAAAAGAGTGTAGAGAATTAAATCTAGTTAATATTTTAAAAGAGATATTATAGGAATATAAAAAGATATGGATAAACATAGGGACATATTAGGCATAAATTGACTTTTTAAAAAGGGTTAATTTCACAAACATAGAGAAAAAACTCTTTTAGCTAATTGTCCCTAAATTAAATATTTTGGTTAAAAAAGTTAATTCCACAAACACATGGTAAAAAAAACTTCTTAGCTAATTCTCCCTTTTTAAAATATTTTCCATTAAATATTTTTTATTTATACAAAATGATCATTCTAAATTGGAACTACCGTTACATTATGTTCCGTATAGTTCTTGGAACATGTTGGAACGATCGTTCGAGGCCAAGACGGTCGTTCCAAAATGTTCGAGGAAATAAACTGAACATTATGGAACGACATTTCGAAGCAGAATGTTCGTTCCACCCTTTTAATTTTGTTGTTGTTGTGATTTCTGTTTGAAGATCCGTCCTCTGTTCTATGGAATTTCCGATAAGTACAATACTTTACAAATGTTCAATCTTTGTATTATGGGTTTTTGAGGTATGGTGTTATCGATCTCTTCTTGATTAATTTAGAGTGACATTGTGATCTTCAATGTACATTTTAATTTTAGATTTAAACATTTTGATATATTAGAAAGTGATTAACAAAAATAGAAAAATTAGGAATTGCTCAAAAGTAGACACTATGCACGAACTCTCCAATTGTAGAACTGATGTTTGCACCGTATACACCAGATACGCGGACAAGATTTTGCAACTCTATAATCAAATTTAATCTTCATGGGACATATCTACATTGTCTTTATCAATTCTACCTTGTTTTTGAAAAGTTGATTTTTTTTACATAGTCAACCACTTTTGATATTCACAAACAACAAATGTGGACATTAACTCATCATCAACACCAACTTCAACAATAGGAAGATAGCTTTTCGTATTGTCATTCCATCAAGAGTTACTTACATCTTCTCTCGGTAATTGAGGCTTATTGTCTGCATCTTGTTCACCAATTGAATCTTCTAACAATTTATTCAAATCAAATATCATCATGCTCATTTGATCATCACCACTATGTTTAAATGTCAAACACAAACGCATTGCATTCTCCTTTTTGAAAAATCCAAACAAATGTCTAAATCGACGATCATTTATGACATCACTGGTGGAGCTTCTAAGTAATCAACCAACCCAAAAGGGGAGTAACTTATTTCAAACCAGTCGTACCTAATTCCATATTGAAGTCTTCTAAAACCATATTTTTCATCTATTGCTAAATAGAATTAGATTCCAAACCAGTCATTGTACCACGTTTTTCTTACCAATGATAAATATCCAACAATTATTTTCAAGAAATCTCCATCTACCACACCTCACATATATGTGTATCATATTTGCCTTCCAAATAACAATCAAGATTAGTTTGGTTTTAAAAGCATATTCTGCATTTTACATGTATACTAGATATTCCATACTACTTTTTCAAAGCAAACTAGAAAATATGTTTCATATGTCTTTCCAACGTGCATATTCTAGAATTATTCTTTTATGTTGCGTATTTTTTTTTCTTCTAGAAAATCTATTCCAGAATAAGGGGACATAATAGAAAATCTATTCTGGAACACGTCATATTCTAGAATATATTTCTAGAAAAGGTCACATACTAGAACAGATTTTCCAGAACACGTCATATTCTCAAATAAATTATCTAGAACAAGTCATATTCTAGAATATATTCTCCAGAAGACATCGTCTTCCTAAATTAAAATTCGATCACAAAACCACTCAGATCTAAAAATAATCACATGAAATTACATGAAAAAGAAAAAAATCACTCCACAATGTCGCTTATGTGATAGGTAAATAAGTAAGAGGTATATTATGTGATAAAAGCTAACAATATCGCCTTTGAAGATCAAAACATTAACAAACCATATATAAACAAAATTTACAGATCTAAGAATTTACCTTATATGTATATTTTGATCATATACTACTTAATGTTTTGCTTTGTCGATTTTGAGAAATAATTCTTATGGATATGTGTTTAAAAAAAAATAGATATGGAAGAAGACGAAAAGAAACACAGAAAAATAAAAACGTTCTTTAAAATTTTCAGAGAATTAAACCTAGTTAATATTTGATGAGAGATATTGTAAGAATATTAGTAGATATGGATAAGACACTGATATATTTTGCATAAATTGAGTTTTTTTTAAGTTAATTCCACAAACATAGGATAAAAAAAACTTTTTAGATAATTCTCTCTATTAAAATTATTTTCCTTTAAATTTTTGTTAGGGAGAATTAACCAAAAGAGTTTTCCCCTATCTTTTTGCAATTAACCTTTTTAAAAAAATCAATTTTTGTCTAATATGTCATTTTCTTATCCTTATCTACTAATATTTCTACAATATCTCTTATAAAATATTAACAAGACTTAATTCTCTATAATTTCTATAAACGTTATTCTTTCTCTTTGCTTCTTTTCTTCTCCTTCCATATATAAGTTTCTCTAAACACATATCCATAAAAATCATTTATCAAAATCCAAAAAAATATTCAAGTAGTATATGATCAAAGTTGAAATGTAAGGTAAGTTTTTATATGTGCAGATTCGTTTTTATTTGTTTTGTTAATTTTTTATATTTAAAGGTGACATTGTTGGTTTCTTATCACATAATCTACCTCTTTTTTTACCTATCATATAACAATATTGTGGAGTGTTATTTTCTATTACTGTAGTTTGAGATGATCTCTTAGATTCCAGCGGTTTTTTGGAAAAAAAAAAAACAAATTTAATGTTTGTGTTGATCGATTTGTGATTTTAAAAGACTTCAATATGGATTTGGGTACGACCGATTTGGAAATCACTTACTCTCTTTTTCGGTTGGTTGATTACTTAGAATCTCTACTAGTGATTGTCACAAATGATCGTCAAGTTAAAAAAATTGGATTTTTCAAAAGGGATAATACAATGCATTTGTGAGTGACATTTGAACGTAGTAGTAATGAAGGACACAACAGAGCAACATGCGACATAACAATATAACCAGGTACATTTTATTGTTATGTAAAAATTTTTTTTACGTTTAATTCAATTTCGTTTTCTTATTTTCTTTCTTTGAATTGCATATCATATTCATAACTTTAGAACAAACATCAACAACACTTGGTAAATATTTTTTGAAATTACAAAATGTTACTTACTTGATTTGAAGAATCGTAAATAAAAATTTATTTTGTGTTTTATACATTTTTTTGTTGGATTTTTAAATTTTTCTAACATTATAGTATGTTTTCCACATACGAATTTTCTGATCTTATTTATCTAAAAATTATAACGTAATTCACCTATATATATCTAGCCAAAAGCAAAAACTTAAAAAATTTCAAAAAAGTAGAATAACTAACCTGGCCTGGAATGATCATTCCATTATGGTCTACAAACTACAGAACATTGTGGAACGGCCATTCCAAGCCAGAATGATTGTTCCAGGCCAAGACAGTCGTTTTGTAAAAAAGACAAAAATTTAAAAGAAAATAGATTTTAAATAATTAGTAAGGGTAGAAGAGACTTAGATCTTGAAAAAGATTTAGTTTAAAAAAATTATACAATAAAATTCTAATTGCACAAACACAGGGAAATATAAACCATTTTCGCTAATTGTCCTTTTTTGTTATTTGTACAAAATGATCGTTCTAAATTGGAACGGCCGTTCCATAATGTTCTGTATAGTTCATGGAACATTTTGGAACGATCTTTTCAGCCCAAGACAGTCGTTCCAAAATCTTCAAGGAACTATACTATACATTATGGAACGATCGTTCTAGGAAGAATGTTTGTTCCACCCTTTTAATTTTTTGTGATTTTCGTATGAAGATTCGTCCTCTGCTCTATGGATTTTCCGGTACGTACAATACTTTATAAATATTCAATACTTTTTGTGGGTTTTTTTATCTACAAATATTTAATATATGTATTATGGGATTTTGGGGTATGGTGTTATAGATCGCTTCTTGATTAATCTAGAGAGACATTGTGATTTTAAATGTACACTCTTAATTGTAGATTTAAACCTTTTGATATATTAGAAAGTGATTAACAAAAATAGAATGAATTATGAATTTCTCAAAAGTAGACACTATGCATGAACTCTCCAAATGCAGAACAAATCTTTGCATCGTATACACCAGAAACGCGTACAAAATGTTGCAGCTCAATAATCAAAGTTATTCTTCATGGGACATATCTACATTGTCTTTATCAAGTCTACCTTTTTTAAAAAAAGTTAATCATTTTTAAATAGGCAACCACTCCAATCGTTTGATATTCGCAAATAACAAATTTGGACCTTAGCTTATCACCAATACCAACTTCAATAGTAGGAGGATAGCTTTTCAAATTATCATTCCATCTATAGTTACTTACATCTTCTCTCAGAAATTGAGGCTAATTGTCACCATCTTGTTCATCAATTGAACCTTGTGGCTATTTATTCAAATCAAATTTCATCATGCTTATTTGATCATCACCACTACGTTTAAATGTCACACACAAACGCATCGCATTCTCCTTTATGAAGAATTAAACCAATGTCTAACTTTACAATCATTTGTGACGATCATTGGTAGAATTCCTAAGTAACCAACCAACCCAAAAGGAGAGTAACTGATTTCCAAATCGGTCGTACCCAATTCCATATTAAAGTATTCTAAAACAATATTTTTCATCTCTTGCACAATATAATTAGATTTCAAACCAATCATTCTACCACGTTTTCCGTTATATATCATTGATAAATCTCCAATGATTATTGTCAAGTAATCTCCATATACCACACATCACATATATGTGTATCATATTTTTCTGTCAAATAACAATCACGATTAGTTTGGTTTTTAAAAGATATTTCATATTCTACATGTAAACTAGATATTCTAAACTACTTTGTCGAAGTGACGTAGAAAACATATTCCTTAATTATGTCTTACCAACATACATATTCTAGAATTGTTAATATATATTGCGTATTTTTTTCTTCTATAAAATCAATTCCAGAATAAGTGGACACAATAGAAAATCTATTCTAGAATCGGTCATATTCTAGAATATAATTTCTAGAATACGTCATATTCTAGAAAGGGTCATATTTTAGAATAGATTTTTCAGAAGACGTCGTCTTCCTAAAATCACAAATCGATCTAATCAAACATCAACTTCATTTTATCATAAAAACCACTCGAATCTAACATATCATTCCAGGAAAGTACAAGAAGAAGAAAAACACACCACAATTTCGCTTATGTGATAGGTAAATAAATAATAGGTAATAGGTAACTTATGATATAAAAAGCTAACAATGTCATCTTTGAAGTTCAAGACATTAACTAAACATATATAAACAAATTTACACATCTAAAACTTACCTTATATGTCAACTTTGATCATATAAAACTTGATGTTTTGATTTGTGGATTTCGATAAAGGATTCTTATGAATATGTGTTTAGAGACAAACTTATATATTAAAGGAGAAGAAAAGAAACACAAAGAAGAAAAAAAAACCACAAATAAATAAATAAATAAATAAATTTTAGAGAACTAAATCTACTTAATGTTATTGGAGATTTTGTAGAAATATATGTAGATATAAATAATAGTATATTAGGCATATATTGAATTTTTTTTGTTGAAAAAGGTTAATTCCATAAACAAACAAAAAGTTATTTTTAGCTAATTTTCTCAATCATAAATTTAATCTCATTTAACATAATGTGCAAAGAACGAAGAAAACTTGCGTGTTACAGAGTTTATTATAATATTTGGTTCTACACAATTTATGGTTTTGACGGAAATCAAAGGCTACGCAAAAGGAAGGGACCAAGCATTATACTTCCATTAAAATTAATCTCGGCCATGTAGGCCGGTCCTGAAACTGAAAAAAATGAGGTCCAATACTAAAAAATATGACGCCTAAAAAATATAAAAAACACAAAAAATATAATATAAAAAAAGTCTTCAACTTGAGGCCTCATACGCATGTGTCACAAGTATGGGGTCAGCACCAGGCATGCGGCCCTGTCATATTCTTCATCACACATTTTTTTTGTTGTTGGTAAAACTGTTAAAATGTTATAACTTTTTATCTTTTTTTTGACAGACTGTACAGAAAAAACTAGTAGCAGATAAAAATAAAAACAACTAACAACAAATAAAGACAAACAGAAAAGACAACCAACAAAAAAGAATAAACTAAAAGAACAAGGCAAAACGGCAAGAACTCAAGGAAAGGACGATCGAAAGCCTAGTCTAGCGACGCCGATGTCCCCTACAACTTCCTAGACTCCACCGCAAAGGAACTTGCAAACCCACCAAATGACCAACTACTTCCGCGAAAGGAAGACCAGCAGAGGCTTACAGAATGGTAACGATAGGCCAACCAAGGCTAGGAGCTCAGAGAAGGGAATGAAGGAAAACACTACACCATTCCGATCAAGCCAAGACTCGCATGGAGGGTTAGCTACACGACACCACCTCCCGAGCAATACCAAACTCTGAAGGAAAACCAAAACACCAAAGAAGCTGCCACCACTAACAGCACGCCCAAACCTAGAAGAACTAACCAACAACTGCTAAACTTTTGAAGTAAAAGCATAGGATAAATGCTGCTCTTATTTGGAACGGAGAAACAACTTAAAATTCTCGATATGGAGTAGGATGAGAAAGGCCAGGATAAAAACCACCTAAGTGAAAAATATACAAAACTTCACGCGCTGCCACAAGAACCTGTCACGCGCTAGAGGGGCAAACACGCATTCCCCTAAACCAAGCTTGAAACGACCGAGACTGACTCGAAGAGTAGCTGGTGAAGAAGCAACACCAACCATAACCGAATATCTACTGAAGAAAGTGGGTACTGCTGGCCGAAAAAATGTTGATACACTCAGGTTTTAACCCATATATTCACTGCAAGTGCACAGTAAACGCAATAGTATAAGAGGGATCGCTAGTAGATGTAACTTACAATAAGCGATAATTAAAAAACGGTTGTAAAACAATAAAATAAAGCGCTAGGCATCAGGAAATCCACATGTATTCAGGTTTGAAGTTTCAGGTTAACATGCACGATTTACTAATAAAAATAGTTCTCAACTCAAAAGACAATTAAAGACTAATCTTCTCCCAAAGTATTAGATCTCGATGTTTGAATTACTAAAGACAAACTCCCGCCATTTTTAGAAAATTCAATCATGCATTAGATTCAAATTCGATATGTTCATAAGCATCTAAGACAATACTCTCGCAAGCAGAGACACTTATTCATCTAGACTAGGTCATATCTCTAAGCCAAATCCATTTGTATTTATTAACCTATTATCATGAACTAGGTGATCAAGCTAATTCAAGCATTAATAACAAATCTAGACTAAGAACCTAAAAAATTCAATCTATAATGTCAAACCCTAACTATCAAACATGGTTTCCTAGAAAACCCTAAAACCTAACAAATGAACTACTCAGACTTAGAAAAGTTAACACAATTCATAATCAGAAAGAGAACACATATTTTAAAACCAAATTAATAAAATAGAAACAGAGTTTAGAAATCTTCTCCAAATACAGGTCGAGATCTCTTCTCTTTGAAAAGCTCCGGAAAATAAAAATTAATGAAGTATGTGATGTGTAAATCAAGCCTAAGGCTTTTATCGTCTAAAATAAAATAAGGAAAACCAAATCCAATAAGGAAAAATTTTGATAAGTCTTAAAGATAATTGCGTCTTTTTGGTTATCTTCAATCTGGCTTGGGGAAAGGGATCGATCGATCTATGGATGGATTGATCGATCCGTCGTTCTTCTTTCTCTGAGATCGATCGATCGATCTGATCTTACGTAAGTTTTTCTGTGACTTGGATCAATCAATCCTGGCCTAGATTGATCGATCTATTCATATTTGCTTCTATGGATCGATCGTTCCATCTTCGTTTCGTTCGTTTGTACTTGAAATCTTCTGAAAACCATCATTTTTGTTCCATAACGTCCCAATCACCTAAAATCATGAAAATATACCAAAAACACAAGTAAAATACTCCGATAATGCCCAATAGCAAGTATAAATACCCACTATAAGGCATTAAACAGAATGATGTCAACTCCCCCAAACTTAGATCTTTGCTTGTCCTCAAGTAAAGCAAGACCCAATCTCAAGAAGAGGTTTTGAAATTGGACCACACAGGGACTCGCAGAATCTCAGCAACCTCAAGTTCAGACATTAAAAACTAGAAAACACTAATCCTAGACAACCATTGCAAACAGACCGTTTACCGCCACCTAACTAACTACATGCTTTCTTCTTTAAATCTCAAATCAATCAAATCATTCCAACTAGCTCTCTAAATTCAATTAAGTATAGATAAGTACGTTCTTGCCTATGGGGTATCGATCAATGTGCTTAAATACCTTTTTTATCAAAGCGCCCATATCAAACAGAGCATCAATCGACTTACGATCCTGGCCATTTTTCCCCTTTTCTCACTTCTTTTTTTACTTACTGCTTTTTTCTTCGCCTTAATGCGCTTTTTGTGTTCTCTTTTAGCATACGGTTTTTTTGGGATCAACTACGGATTTCTAGATCACGCTTTCAATCCTTTCTGTACCGTTTTTTAATTTTTTCTTTCTATTGAAGCGAAGGAGAGAAAGGATCCATATCATACTGAAAGAACTTGTCGATTTTATAGAGAACTGAAGAGCAATATACATAGCTTTCAAAGTATAACCAACGCCATAAGCAAGAGAATTTAAGATAAAATTAAGTCATATCCAAATAGAGCTAGCATCAAATCATCGACAATCCAAAAGACCAGAACTTTCAAAAGCATATAAATCAGTCAATGAGGTTCCAATCCTAAACGCAACACTTAATCTAAGTCAGTAATTAAATATAAATCAATACTAACTCACACTAGGCTAATAATCATCACAAATTCTGGTTATTATTCCTTCTACTCGACTAGACTCGACTAAATGAAAAACAAAAAAATTTGAAAATTTTCATCGAAATGACGAAACATCCAAAAAGACAAAAAATGGTTAGTAGCTATATACCCTCCCCCAGACTTACTTCACATCGTCCCAATGTGAAAATAAACCCATGAGAAGGAATAAGACCTGACTAATGACAAAAACCATGAGTTAAAAGCTCTTTAGGAAAATTACCTGCGAAGGGGATCGATCGATCGCAACTTACTGGTCAACGAGGAATTATGGAACGATTGATCCACGTCTAGATCGATCGATATGTGCCTCCGATTTAAGCTCCTTTCTTTCTTAAGTCACAAAAGTATGAGTTACCTCACTCCATCAGGTTGCTGTCTTCGTCTGCTTTGCCTGCAAAAAGACCAAACACTAAAAAGAAGTGTTAGTGTTCTTCCGTTTGAAACATATCACATAATGGTTTTACAATGATTTGAGCAATGTTAACTTAAGAAGTAACAAAAATCATTTGTAAAAGAAACCACTAAGATCAAAATGATCAAGTAATACTAATTAACAATTAGCAAAAATCATATGTGAAAGACATTATCCAAAACAGTTCTAAACAATCAACCTAGTGGCACATCATCAAGTTAGAAAGTAAAGAGCAATTATCAAGCAATACTAATTAGAATTAGCAAGAATCAAGAGATACTTAATTAGAGAAACCAACTGATTAGAAATCTAAAATTAATCCAAGTCAAAACATATAGAGGAGTGGTTAATGGTGAGAAATGATCCTAACAATACTAACTAACATTAGAAAGAATCAACAGAGAAAACATCTAGATAACCAACAATTCAAAGAGAAGACAAGGAATCAAAAATAGATAAGAGATAACCTGGAGTAACTTGAAGAATCTTCGTCAAGAATATCCTAAATCACAGAGAACTTAAAACTAAAAATCAATAAGTTAGTAAACTAAAACTAAAATGACTCAAAACCAATAATAGTAATCTAAAACACCAAACAGTGGGTTGCCTCCCACTCGGCACTTGTTTAACGTCACCGAGGTTGACAAACTTACCTCCTAAGCCAGAGCTATATCAGCACCAATAGATGCCCTACAACAACCACCATCATCTGAAATCTGTAACTTCAGAACCTTACTCATCATCTCCTTTGCAAAGTTGGTTCCCTCGTCTTTAAGATTTGAGGTAAAGAAGGTTTTGACCTCCGAGAAAGGTTTTGAAGTACCTTTTCTCTTCACATTATACTCATTTCCATCTCCAACCAATGCTTGGGGAATCAAAGTCACCTGAGGATTCTTATTGATCTTCTTCAAGTTCAGCTCACCCTTGTTTTTGACCTTTGAGGTTGCACTCTTGGTTGAGATTTGAGCTTCTTTGTGCAAGACTTCAGTAACAGCACCATTAGGATTGGGTTCGACTTGAGATTCTTGTGCCACCCTTTTTTCCTTCATCATAATGATCTTAGAGGCATTGTTTTGGGGTACTATTGGATAGTAGTATCTCTTCTTGATTTTTGTGAGATAGATGCGCTGCTTAGGCATATCTATCATAACCCCTACAAATGCTAGAAAAGGTCTTCCTAGAACCAATGTCCCATCTGAATTACCATTTGTATCTAAGACATGAAAATCAAGAGGAACCAGATAATCTCCAACTTATACTAGCACATCAGAGACGAATCCATTCGAGGATATAACGGAGTTATTAGGAGTGTAAAGGACATCCCTAATGGTTTAATACCTTGTAATCCCAAATTCTCAGCGACAGCTTTAGACATGACATTCACATTAGCCCTTGTATCACAAAGTGAATCCATGATTACTACTCCTTTGATCTTGACAGGAACTAAGAATTCTTCAGGGTCTTGTAACTTTTGAAGTCTTTTGATTGGAGTAGGTTTGTTAGAACCCATGTCGTAATATATAAGATCTTCTGTAGATGTTTGAGGTTCAATCGGGCATGAAATCTTGAGTCCAGAGAATTACCTTGAAATTGATGCAGGCTGTAGAAGGGGGATCGATCAATTCAAGTGGGAATTGATCTATCTCTTTTTTTGCATCTTTTCTGAAACTTCTAAAACCTGCAATTTCTTCAGATTCATCATTCTTCTCAACAATATCCAAGCTTATGGACTACAATAGACCTTTGGGTTGTCTTCAACCTTCCCAGGAAGAATACCAGCTTGTCTTTTCATAGCTTATGAAGTCTGAGCTACTTGTAGATCGAGCTTCTTCACATGATTAGACAATGACTCAAATATGTTGTTCAAGTCATTTTACATGCTGTCCAACTTGACATTTAAGTTCTTTTCAAACTGTTGATGGCTTTCCAAGATATGCTTGACCATCAATTCCATTTTGTTATCTTGTTGAACTTGAGGTGGAGTTGCTTGTTGGAACCCAGGTTGAGAGGTTGGTTGAAAACCACCTGAGTTGGAATTTTGCACAAAGTTCCTATTCTGGTTTCCTTGAAAATCATTCCCACATGTATTCTGAGATTCCAGATTTCTACATAAAGGTGTTATATTGAGAAGGGTACACTTGGTCTTGGGGGTTCGCTACATTGGTGCTTCTCCTAGAGAGATTAGCCTTGTTGTAACCTAGATTAAAGCCTTGGTTGAAGACTCTTTGACCTTGGTTATTGACATAGCTCACTTCTTCTACATTTTCAGGCTCTTTGATAGCAAAGCAATCTGCTTCAATCTTCTCTAAATCTTCAGCGAAATTGGCATGTTTCTGGTTTTGGCTCTTGAGAAGTTGAGTGAGAAGTACTTTTACCTCTATAAGTTCAGAAGATTATGAACTAGATAATCTTCCTCTTCTATCATAAGCGGGATAGCGATTGATGTTACTTGCAACGAGGTTGTCAATCAGTTGATAGGCTTCATTTACATGATTGGTTATGATGGGTCTTGATTACCATTAACAGCTTCTTGATTAGCGTTTCTAGCTCCTTGATTTCCATTTCCCCCTTGTTGTCCTTTTAGAACTTAATTTCCATTTCCTCTATGTTGGTTAATCACCAATAGCTGTAATCCAGGCTGAGGATTCTAAATGTTTTGATCTTCGGGAAAGACCGAATTATTAAGAATGACGTTATCTCCCACTGCGTTGGAAGAGCTTGAGTTTCTTCTTGCTTTCCGGTTTAAGCGCTCTTGATTCAATAGTTCCTTGTTACTGGGGCTGAGAAATTCCTTAGACTTATTATATTATAGGATCATGTACTTGTAAAAACGAATTCAAGAAAAGAGAGACGCGATTAGTACTGAAAAGTAACATATCCTAGACTATACTCTAAATAAAACTTGAAAGCCATTGTATTGGTCCCCGGAAACGGCGCCAAAAACTTGATTCACTCGAGGTTTAACCCAAATATATTTACTCCAAGTGCACAACAAACGCTGTATCATAAGAGGGATCGAATCCCCAGACACCAAGAAAAGCACGACTTTCAGTTCTAAGTTTGATTCTAGCTAAGACAGATAAAATAGAGTAGATGTAACTTAGAATAAACGATAATTAAAAAATAAGTGAGAAGCATCAAGGAATTCCACAAATATTCAAGTTTGAAGTTTCATGTTAACATGCTGGATTTACTAATGAAAAGAGTTCTCAACTCAAAAGACAATTAAAGACTAATCTTCTCCCGAAGTATTAGGTCCCTATGTTCGAATTACTAAAGACAAAATCCCGCTATATTTAGATAATTCAATCATGCATTAGATTCAGATTTGATATGTTCGTAAGCATCTAAGACAATATTTCCGCAAGCAGAGACACTTATTCATCTAGACTAGGTCAGATCTCTAAACCAAATCCCTTTGTATTTGTTAATCTATTATCATGAACTATGTGATCAAGCTAATTCAAGCATTAATAACAAATTTAGACTAAGAACCTAACAAATTCAATCCATTATGTTAAACCCTAACTATCAAACCTGGTTTCATGGAAAACCCTAGAACCTAACAAATGAACTACTCAGACATAGAAAAGTTAACACAATTCATAATCAGAGAAGTACACATATTCAAAAACAATATTAATAAAATAGAAACAGAGTTCGAAAAACTTCTCCAAATACATGTTGGGATCTCTTCTCTTTGAAAAGCTCTGGAAAAATAAAAATTAATGAAGTATGTGTTGTGTAATCAAGCCTAAGGCTTTTATAGTCTAAAATAAAATAAGGAAAACCAAATCCAGTAAGGAAAAATTTTGATAAGTCTTGAGGAAAACTGCGTCTTTTTGTTATCTTCAATCTCGCTCGGGCAAAGGGATCGATCGATCCATGGACGGATCGATTGATCTGTCGTTCTTCTTTTTCCGAGATCGATCGATGCAAGATAGGATCGATCGATCTGATCTTACGTAAGTTTTTCAGTGACTTGGATTGATCGATCGATCTCTTCATATGTGCTTCTATGGATCGATCATTCCATCTTCGTTTTGTCAGTATGCACCTGAAATCTTCTGAAAACCATCTTTTTGCTCCAAAACGTCCCAATCACCTAAAATCATGAAAATATACCAAAAACATAAGGAAAATACTCGGATAATGCCAAATAGCAAGTATAAATACCCACTATAAAGAATTAAAACCGAGTGATATCAAGTGCCAACGATCAAATCACGATCAAACCAGCAAGGAGCCGAGAAGATAATGGCTAGCAAAGACCACAAAATTTTTATCTTCAAGGCACCAGAGCGGAATCCACATCAACTCCTCCAGTAGCAGGAGGCAACCTGGAAGCGAGGCTCCTAGGCCGATGACTCTACCCGTGAAGGGAACCACCGACCTCACCCACCTTTACATAGAACCTTGCGCACCTAACCTTGGATCCCTTGTCTTCGGAGGAAAAAAATCTTCAATAGCAAGACATCTAGGAGAGGGAGAGGGAGAGGGAGAGGG